>JAEIFJ010000848.1:0-291110 GCA_018903435.1 Leucophenga varia
AGGTCGTTTCAACGTTTTGGGTTAAAGGTTGAATTTCTATTTGTAATTTTGGTAGCTGACTTTTGCTGTTTATTTTGTTGCTGCCGTTGGCATGCTCTTTAAGTCCTTGAACTAGTATTTTTTTTTTGTACAAACCACACAAACACATTTATAAATAAACTATGTTGTGCATGTACGATTTTTATGTTCTTATGAATGTATATACATGTGTGTGTGTGTGCGTTTATTTACTACAGTTTTTGAAAATATATTGTATATGTTTACACATACATATCTACTACGTATATAGTATACATTTTTGTGTTCATGTATCTTACGCAAGCGAAAGTTGCCTTTTATCTAAGTTTATGGAATTTAATGCTCGCTGCACGCATATAAAGGACACATTTTCACAAGAAAATATGCTTTGATATATACAAACTTTTTTTTTGAAAAACTTGGTAAAAGTGAAAAATATTATTAAATTCTGTTGCCAAGCATGTGAATTCCATAATTGCAGCAAAGTGAGTGAACATTTAGTTAAACTTGATAAAGAAAAATAAAAAAAAAAAATAATAAATATCCAATTTGCGCTGCAGTAAATTGACACTCTTTTCGAGTATCAAAAGTATTTTTTCAAAGTGTTTAAAAAATCAAAACGAAGATACATTTCTTAATTTTGTTCTCAAATTAATCTGTTCAGATTATCATAAAATGTTTTCGATTGCGTTTGTTTAACTGTTTCATAAATCGTAAATAGTAAATAAATTTGATATCGTATTGATAATCAGCGACCCAAAAACCCCATGTAACAAGTATCAAACGTTTGCATTAAAATTTTTAACGATATCCGTTAAATTTCTGTCATCTGTAATGAACCATTTTAATCAATTTCCGTCGAATTTTTTTAAATTTATATGTGTATTTATAATTATAATTTCTTTAGTTAAAAATTCTCCTTAAGCAACACTGGTCTTTTTTTGAACAATCACATGTTTTAAGTTAAGCCATACTACTCGGGTCATGAAATAAAACTATCTCTGCAAAAACAAAACAAAAAGAAAAAGAAAAAGCATGGAAAAACGTTAACTTCGGTAGAACCGCCACATCTTGTTTTAGTTTATTTATGATCATCAGTGGCTTAGATAAAAATTTGGAAAAGGGATAGCTTGGAGTCATTAATAGTCCGATACAACCAAAGTTTAGACACAGTAGATGGGGTAAAATTGTATCCGAAGGACAGAATAATAAACATTTTCTTGAAAAAAAATTAGAAAATGGGTGGTGACTATGTTTTTGGGGTTATATGGTATAGTGGGCTGATCCTTATAATAGCAATAAAGTAAAGATAGGATGATATTAGATATGTTTTAACCCAATTTCACACAAAAATTATATAAAATGGGCGGAAAGTTCATATGGGGCCCATGTCTTTAAAATGGGCGTGGCACCTTCATTTTTTTACATTGGAAGACATTAGAATTTTTTTTCCCAATTTGGCTATACCTAAAAATGGGCGTGGTACTTTCATTTTCATACTTGAATAAGTCGTTAGAGAGAGGGAGGAGTGAAGCTTCTGAATTTCAGATGCCTGCCACATCTTTAAAACTGACCGAATAAACACTACGACCGGGCAGGAAGACGGACAGACGACCAGTATTCGTTGAGTTGATCAAGAATATATATACTTTATGAGGTCTACGACGCCTCCTTCAAGGCGTTAGAAACTTTTAGAAAAACTGAATATACCCTTCCATACTATTGGCGGGTAAAAATGTTAAATTTAATGAAATCGATGAGACGAATTGATTTAGCCATGTCCGTCTGTCTGTCTGTTGAAATGCGTTTTACTCAGAATGTTTTTTTAGATATTGATCTGAAAATTTAAACTTAAGTTTTTTGGCCCGTACGTATCATTTATGAACATTTCACTTCAAATAGGTATAGCCTCCATACAAACTTACCGCCCATTGTCGAGTTTTTGTATGAAAACATTTATTATTTCTGAATGAATTCAATTAAATTTGGTAAAATCACTTCCAATGTCCACCTAAGTGAACACTATCGATATGGTAAGGATCGGGCTAATATTATAAAACATAAAGCCTCCATACAAATTTGACCAAATTCATCGTAACCTAAGCACCTGGTGAACATATATACTATAAAGAGTGTTGTGCGACGTGTATTTCAGCTTCGGTTCCACCGAAGTTAACTTTGATTTTTTTTTGATAGATTTTTAAAAATTTCTTTCTGTACAAACCACGACCATAAAGATTTTAAGCTGCTCGTCTTTGCTTTTTCACATTCGCCTAAGCGATTCCATTATATCTGTTCTATCTATCCTATTTTTTTGGTTCAAGTAGCTACTCCAAAAGAGTAAATAAGAAATTTTTGTTCATTAAAATAGTAGTACGGCTGCAAACTGCAATGATAAACTGTTTAGATTGTAGCACCAATTAATCTATACTTTTCTGAAAGTTTATTAAATTACCTTTAATTTAATACCATAATATGTAAACATACTAACAAAATTTTGCTTAAATTTGAATTATATAATATCACTTCAAAATCGTAAAATATATTATACATATATGAATTTGTACAAAAAGTGGCAACGTTTTGTTAATTCTTTTTTTAGCAGTTATATGAGCCAATAAAAATAATAATTTGTAAGTTATCAATGAGTGAATAAAATGTATAAAGAAAAAAATAAATAATTTTCGTTTTTATAAAAACCGCACCGCTGTACCTTAAAAAAAAAAGTTTAAGAAAAAAATTTTTCCATTCACTAAAAAAAAAAGTGAATTAAAACAATAAAAATGTGTCTCGTAAATATTGAAATCAATTTATATCACTACAAAAGGTGAATAAATTTACAAATGTTATAAATAAAAAAAAGCGAACGAAATTATAGGAAAAAAGTTTAATATTCGCAATAAACGACAATGGCAAGTATGGAATGGTCTCACATTGTTCGCCTGATTGAAAAGGTTTAAAAGTGTGATGTATGTTTTTTGCATAAAAATCGAGCTGCCAACGCATTATATTCGTGACAACATATGGCATAAATAGTACCATAAAAAAAAAATATTCAATGCAAGTAAAAACAAAAAACAGTAGCATACTTTAAGGCTCAAAGCCATTAACAAACTTGTCCAAACATTTACAGCACCCAATAAGTCGTTGCTAAAGTAAATTGCGCTGTGTGCCTCATGATATTTATTATATTTAGTGCTTAACCCCAAATGGCATACCTAATAATTTAAGAGTATGACCGATCGACCTACTAGATGCATAAAATAACACACACACACACACACCAAAAAGGGAAAACTGCTTTGGCAATATTTTTACTTTGCCCCAAAATGCGATAATTTAAATATTTTTTATGAACATTCACAATGTTCATTTTAACGCATTCACTGCGAGCGACGACCAAAATGAACGCAAATTGCTAAAAGCTTCACTCGAAATCCGTTCAAAGGTCCTTTTTGAGTGTTGCTTCCCCATTACCCGCTCTTAAGCTAACCAAAAAATGCTTTGTAATTTTTAGAGAATGAGTATGTTTAAGTGGTGTTTTGTGCAGCAGTGTTGCCAACAACTGAAAGTGAAATATTGTCAGAAGTAAAAAATATTTTGTATATGCAAAAAAAAAAACATATACTATATAAGAGCCCGACCGATAGCGCTGAGGCATGTCCTTGAGCTTAGCATCAAGAGGAGCCAAGTTGTGCACAACTAGCCACATTCGCATTAAGGACAAAAATGTATTTGCAAACAGTTTGCTCCAATGCAAATAAAAAAAAAAATAAAAAAATATTCAAGGCGCTATGGATGTGGTAAAACAAATCAGAGGGAAACTGGCAGAACTGTGGCAAAACGAAACGAGAATCGCTGCCATTGTAAAATGCTGCGCATAAATCATGATTAGGTAGCGCAA
The DNA here is from genome assembly GCA_018903435.1 of Leucophenga varia. Classification (NCBI taxonomy): domain Eukaryota; kingdom Metazoa; phylum Arthropoda; class Insecta; order Diptera; family Drosophilidae; genus Leucophenga; species Leucophenga varia. Next base: position 3,923 of record JAEIFJ010000848.1, read on the forward strand.
AATTGTATTTGCATTTCTTTATTTAAATAAAACGTTCAAGTTTCCAAGCACTCTGTGTAAATAAGTTCTTATGTATTTGTGTATGTACGTATACAGACACATACATACAATGCGAATATATGCAAATATTTCAAAATGTAAGTTGCTTTAAAATTGTTTCAAACAAATGAAGGAAAAAGGTTTTTTTTTTTTTTTTGGGGATTTTAATTATTTTAGATGATTTCATGTTGATGAGAATTTCGTTAATATTTTAAAAGGAATGCATTTTTTTTTTTACTAAAAAAAAAGGTTTTATTTTTAAATTGAAGATTTATTGTGCTACGTGATTTTATTTACGATAAAATAAATTTATAATTGGCATAAGAACTTTTGCTAACCTTTTTGCTTTATTTAGAATTTAAGAAACCATAACCTTTTTATAAATTTAATACACAATTTATTTTGTATTTAAAGCTTTACTAGGCTTAGTTTCAATTTTTCCATTCATTGCACATTCTAACTGGCCAACAGCGCGAAATGGATGGGAAATGTTATAATATAAATTGTTGGTTTGATCGAATAAACAATAATGCATACCAAAATCATGGCTTTCGATTAAATCCAAGTTTACCATCTATTCTTCAGATATTTGAGTCTATTAGGCTAAATTTAAATCGATTTTTTTCCTCAACGGTTTTAAAAAGGAGAGACTAAGATTTACGACTAATAGCGACATTTTACCAAACTTGTCAAAAGAAAAAGGACTAGCACAACCGAATTAATTTGGGTGTATACAACTTTTTCGATTACATCACATCAATTTTTTTACACTTAAAAAAGAAAACTTCAAAAAACCTTTCATTCGAATTAACACGTATAAAATTTTTTTTAAAGCACACAGCAGAGTTGTTCGTTCATTTGATGCCGTTATTTTTATTAAAAGATAAGTAGGCCACAATCAAACCACTTACCTTACGAGAATATAGTGTGATGTCTAATTCTTAATGAAGCTTTAACACTTTATAATTGTTAGAGAAAAACTTATCGGACAGAGGAAAATGGAGCTCGAACGATCGGTTGAATAAAAATTTGAGCTCTCAAAATATCGAATTATTGGGTAACAAGCAGTACGGTATTGATTTGAAAACTGAATTTATAAAATTAAAATACAGAGAATCCGCAAAGACTTCTAGTGTTAGACAAATTTTTATCAAAATGGATAATTCGATTAGTTGCCTAAATTAACCAGACAATTTTTAGATCTACCTGAGTAAGGAGTACCACGATCTTCTTTTCGAAACATACTTCCATAGTGGTTCGCCTTCAAATACAATACTGCAGCGTTTGATCGAGGCATCATTTTTGAGAGTTTCCAACAAAATGGGCATAGAAATATACCCCGATTTTAAAGTTTATGTATAAGAACTCAATTCAATGAGGTATGGTAGTAAGCACTAGATAATGGTAAGCTAAAATTCAAATGAAAATTTTGAAAATTATTTGAGTTCTAGTGTGAGTTTTTGTGATTTTTTTTTTAAATGTTTTGATGCTTCGTGAACGTGTTCCAACGTATTTCTCCTCAAAACTCCTTACAATAATAGGGTGATAATTTCAAAGAAGTTAGAACTCCGAAAAGCAGGTACATCTCCAACCGATGGTTAAGCAAATGCCAGTGGTCACTCCGATCCTCTGCGCCGCACTTTGGTATTTTCGTGGCAAAAAAGCAATTTCTCGACCATTGAATTTCAAAAATCTAATGAGGCAGTTTGATAAAGAATTGTTGCATTAAGAAGAACTCATAATGAGTTTCCTTTTTATATAATATTCTGTCTTTGAATTAATCGAGTAAAAATTTGCACACAATACAGTAGCTTGTGAATATGAAATATTTTTAATATTGATATTTGTGTGATGTTTTTTTTTTAAAATATAGTACTTTTCTCTTTAATTTAAAATAATGAGCAGGCGGTTAACATAAGTGGTTTAAGAGATATTTGCAAATGAAAATGGGTCCATAAAAAGCCAAGTTTACAAATTTTTATAGAAAATAAAAAAGGTAGTTCTCGCCTCCGTCTTCTAGCTAAAAAATAATTGAAGATGGTGGTCTATTCTTTCAATTAAAAAATAAAAACTTCAACCACAGAACAACTCTTCTCGATAATTAAAGAAAGTTTTTTTATTTTAAAATAAAAAAGTGGTGCATACTTTTGGCGTAAACTTTGTAATAATATAAATTATAACAACAAGTTTTTGTAAACAAAACCATATGATTTGATAAAGGAAAACAATAAATTTTTGATAAAAACTTGGCAAATCAGAAGTAAAATAAAATTGTTTTACGTTATTATAAAAAAAAACATTCAATTATGCAAATGGCGCATCAATAAAATGTATTGGCTGCTACATAGAAAGAGCAAACTCAGCTTATCAAACAAAGTTTTGCTTTACAAAACAATGATTGTTCCAATTTGGACATATGGACTGCAGCTTTGGGGAACAGCAAGTAATTGTAATCTAAAAAGAATCCAGAGAATGCAAAATAAAACTCTAAGGCAATTAGCTGATGCTCCTTGGTATGTACGAAACAGCACGCTACATAGGAACTTAAATGTTCCTACAGTTCTGGAACAACTCCATAAGATCAGCAATAAATACATCGAGAGGTTGCATGACCATCCTAATCACCTGGCGCTGAACTTATTGGACAATAGCACAACGCGAAGAAGACTGTTGAGGCTTCATCCGTTGGATTTACCATTTAGGAAGTTAATCTAGTTGACATTCATAAGATAGGCAAATTTGTTGTCGTTAAGACAGTTTTAAATAAAAAATTTATAAAAAAAAAAAAAGAAACGCTATTATAAAACGAATTTAAAAAAAAAGGGGTTTATTTTCCGTGTCATGTAGTGAACTGAGTATCGAGCCTGGATTAGAAGCATATTACCTCAACCTCTTAAGCAACTTTTCGAATTATATACTTGATTTTACTCATTTTTCTAACTGAGTTTCGTAAAGATAGACAACCATTTGCATGTATCTCCCATACAAAATGTTGTAAAAAATTAACATAGGTTTATGGAAGGAACCCCTAGGGACTGTCGAATTTGGTTCTTTTATAAAAAGTTTGTTACCCTATTCTAGAGGTTTCAAACAATTTTTAAACCAAAAATATATTTTCTTTAAATTCTACAGTGGTTTAACTCCTTAATTTGTTGTAGTAGTATAAAACAATACAAAATTAATTTAATATGATAATTCTGCCATAAACAAAATTCTCTGATATATCTTTGAATCATAAATATATTTATTTAATTGAAATTATAATAATATATAATATATTAATTTTTTTTAAAACATTTTTTTTTTTTTTCAGAAATAACCAAAATTAAAGGAATAAAACAACAAACACTGCCCCAGAAATAAATGCAATAGCATTCAACCACAAACAAAAATAAATGCATAATATAAATAATAAATAAAACGTTAAGCAATAAATACAAAAAAAAAAAAAAATGTAGAATATAAATTAATGCAAAAACATTGTTAATGCTATAAAAATTCAACAAAAAGGCCATTCGAAATAAAAAGTTAAATAAAAATATAAATAAAAAAAATAAAATAAATTATGAAATAATTTTATTTATAATGAAAATATAAAAGCAAAAGCTTTTACAATAAACGTGCGTGTGTGTGTGTATTTCTGTGTAGCTGCGTGTCCGCAGTACAAAACGAACAAAAGGGAAAATTGCCATTTAAACGCTTTACTGTAATTTAAATAAAAAAAAAACATATTCTGCCATTTTACAAAAAACGTAGAGCAGAGCAGCAGAAGCAATAGTTTACAAATAAATAAAAAATAAATTAATAAAATAAAAATATTTAAACATAGTAAAAATTAATTAAAATAAAAAGTTAACAAAAATAAAACATGTTTTTCTAAGCGAATTAAATGCAAATAAAATTATATGCAAATGCAGTAAAATTATACAAGTGCTTATTTTTTAAAATAAACATCAAAGAAAAAATTAAATAAATAAAATAAAAATAAATTGTGTACAAATAAATAACAGCGTAAATATGAAAAGCGCAACAACAACAGAAAATGTGTATCTCGAATGTATTTAGTAATTGTCAGCTTATGTGCATATGTGTGTGTGTGTGAGTTAAATAAATACCAACAAAATAATAGCAAATATAAATTAACAAACAAGCAAACAAACAACAATAATAATAATAAATACAAGAACAACAACAACAAGGATAACATATTGTACGTATCTCATTACGAATTCTTAAGCTTTGTGCGGCGCTTCCATACAATTTTGTGTTTAATTTAAGCATTTACAAAGCATGAAATTCGATAGTAATTAACGCAACAAATCAACTGATAACATACAATCAACTCAGATCCTTTATGCATATATGTACACACACACATACATAGACATGCTTTGAAATTTTTATACTAATATCATGTTTTGATTCATTTTGCATTAATTATCGCTCACGAAAACAGTTTGAAAATATACGCGCATAACGCTAATTAGGCGTATACGTAATGTAATACGTAAAACGTTGCAAGGACTACACGAAAAATTAAGAAAGAGTAAAAAACACACACATCACATGCTAAAATGAGTAAGTAAGAAGTATCTTATTAATTAAATTTCAATTATAAAATTACAAAAACACACAGAAACAAACGAAAAGATAATTTATTTATATTACTCATACGCACTGTATTATCTTCGGTGTAATTAAATTCTTTGATAATTTTTTTATGTTTCTAATTTTGCAAATATTCGAGTTTAAATACAAAGCAACGTTGAATAATTTCTCGAAGTAAAATAAGAGAATTAAAATAAACACATTTGACTTAAATACTTGACATGATGCAACATTTTGAATAGACAGTATTGTGTGTGTTGCACACATGCAGTGCTGCAGCAGCAGCATCCTTCATTCACAGCAGGAATAAAATTTTATCATTGTTGTATGTGCATACAATGGTTGACAATTTTATAAAGCCAATCATTTCTTTTATGCACAATAAATTGCTTTAATGTCAAAAACAGCAAATGCAAAGATATTTTAATGCGTATACAAAAAAAAAAACATTAAAAAAAAATCGATTGTTTCGGTTTAAAGTTAAATGCCAATGCTTAAAAAAGTAAGGCACTTTTATTTTAAAACTTTTAAACGAATTATAAAGAGAATTTAAATATTTTACAAATTGTTGAAACTTGGTTAAAATTGGCTGGGCTTTTGCCGTTTTGTTTTGAAAAATTTATTGTCGTGGCCCAAAATAGAAAAAAAAAAAAAAATAAAGTTAAAGTTAAAAATAAAAAAAAATATTTATTTAGATTTATATATATTAGATGGCTTCTCTTCTAATTGGACAGCGATTTTTAAAACTTTACAGTCATTATAAAAGGTTTTTTAATTATAAGAGAACTAGTATGTACCCGCCTCTTTGCTAAATATAAATTGGTCAAAACATTTGGGTCTAAGTTTTGGAAATCCCATAAACACACTTAACCATCATTCAAATGCGCCCAGTTTCAAAAATCTATATTAGGTCCACCTATGTGTCCCAGGTCCAAATTTCGGAAGTCCCTTTAACACGCCTAACATATTTTAACCATTTTTAAAATGAGTATTGTTTCAGTCTCTTTGTCTATTCAATGCAAATATATGCCTTTTTTGGTTTCAAGGCTCACGTTAGGCCCCGGGTCAAAATTTTCCAAAATCCCGTCTTAGTGCTTATCTGAAATCTATAAAACAACAAATAAAAATTGGTCCAAAAATCTATTTTGGGTCCACCTATGGGTCCCAGGTTCAAATTTTGGAAATCACTTTTAATCACTTCTTAAACAGTTCTTTTAAATGCACCCTGTTTAAAGTCTCTACGACTATTCAATCCAAATATATGGCATTTCCGGTTTCAAGGCCCCATTAGGCCTCCGGTTTATATTTCAAAATTAACTAATCAGCATCACTCCTCCCTACACCGTCCCCTGTAATTTTATGGCAATCGGTCGAGCCGTTCTCAAGTTATGGAGTGACACAATCAAATGTACACTTCTGTTATTTTATTATTCAAGCGATAAGCCCGATTATTGAACCTAGGACATTCAAGACATTTACCTATCAATGGTTAGAAAAGTATTTATTAGAATATACCTTTTTCATACAGATTATACAAACTTTCTCGTCGGTTCGGGCTTGGCTGGGCTTTTTAATATTTCATGTCGGGCTGTGTTGTGCTTTTTTTTAGAAATATTTGGGGTTCTTCAAGTCAGATAAACATACATTTTTATCTTGCGTAAGCCGCAATGTACGTTGTAAACATAGAGAAATAAATTCGTGTTCAAAGGAAAGGTTAACTGAGTTTTTCAAAAATCAACCACAATATTCTCATATCTAAAACTTTTTTTTATTGAAAAAAAAACTAGATTTTATCTCATTTCTGTATGTTTTTAAGAAGGTATGCTTGTTATAAGAGCACATTTATCTCCACTTAAAAATAAATTTTGCTTATATCAGAAACGATTTTTACAAAATCTGATATTCAGGAATGACACCGAAAACACTTCCACTAAGAAAGGTTTCATTTTCGGTTTGGCGGGTCGCAATTTGCGACTCGCAAATTTGAATTTTTTGTATAGAAATTAATTATATTAAAAAATTGGCTACCATATTTGTAGAACCAAGGAAATCACTCTAAGTAACGGTGTAATGGCGTAAATTTCGTAGTATTTACACCAAAACACTTAAAACAAAACTCTGAGATTTCGATGACACCCCTGATGATTTTTCAACTTTTCTTGTTTGCGGAATGATTATTTAGTTAATAAAATAACAAAGATGTTAAAGCAGAAGGTCTTTTGGGGAGCAATTTACTTAAAAAAAAAACTGTAGACAAGTGGCACAACAGGTTCAAAAATCGCCAAAAAGTTATAGAGAGTCAAAAGATAGTTAAAGATAATCAAATATTTGATGCTTTGGTGCTTTAATTGGAGTTTTAGGTTTGGTTTTATTTATTTGTCTTAATTATTTAACACACCTCGTATATAAAATATATTACAAAAAGTGACACTTTACTTTTAACAGTACACGTAATTACCGAAAATTTAAAATATATTTGAACTTTATACTTCAAACCATTAACTGGGGGTCTCCAATTTAGAAAGAATGCCTCATTTACATATACCAGACATACTCGTATATTAACTTACATATGTATTCATATGACTTTTACTGTTTGTTGACTTTTTCCAGCTGCAACCATCCACATTATGAGTTTTCTACAGGAACCTGCTCTGTATCCCATATTGGTGATCGTTTGTATGAGAACCTTTATTATCACATCAAGAACAATCGTTCTTATAACGAGATTCATTTGTGCTTAATAAATGGATAGTTAATAACGGAAAAATTTGGGAGAGCGTAGCTCACATTTTTTGAAACTTTGCTCGCTCATTTTGTAATTTTAATCGTTTTAAAACTTAAATTAGACACGATGGTTCTCAATTCAAACCAATAGAAACTTTCATGCTTGTTTTCGTATGTGCTTAAATCAAGTACATTCGTTCTTAATTACCTTAAATGGTATAAGAATACTGTAGAATAAAAATATTTAAAAAATAATGAATGTGTTTCTAAATTTATGTCGATTATTGTTTAATTAAATTTGACTGTCTTACATTATTTGAGAAATTTCCAAATGAGCAAAAGTAACTGAATGTTCTGTTCTATTCTGATCAGTTCTGTCTAAGCGCATTAGTTGTGCATATTTGAATTCATTTGTTAAACACTAAATACGCATCGTGTGCCAACAATGCTTTTAAATTACACATAAACCATAAGCACAGAACTGTTTGTCTGTCTGTCTGTCTTTGTGTCTGTCTAACTAAATGCTTTATTTGAATGCGTTCAAAGGAAACGGTAGCTTCTTCGACACCAACTACTGCCGCTATTTCGAGACACTAGAACGAAGAGCCACAAATGTAGCTCGTCCTACATTAGCAGCAACTAATATTGTAGATTCCATGTATACCATTTTTGGAATTTTGAATTGCAAATGTGCAAAGCGTTCTCTTACCGCTCGACCCGCTCATTCGAAATGCGTACTCAAATGTATTAATACGCTCGAGTGACTCGACACACAAAATCGAAACAAGTTGACAAAAACAAGTAAAGCAATACATTGCCAATTATTTGCAACATTTCGCTTAAATAAGAAATACTCGTACTGTAAATAGGAGCAGCGAAAGTACGAGTAAGTGGAATGCATCTATCTCTCAGATACTTTACTCGTATATAGTATGTATTTATTTGTTGCAAATATGATGTTGTTGCCATAGCCACTTCACTTAATATTGCCAGAAAAGGAGGTTTACCTTGGCAAATGTTCGAAGATGCTGGTTGTCTGCTTATTTTTCTTCTTTGATGCGCACAGTCGTTGTTAAAATACTTTGTGGCAAAATCGACAAGTCCTTCTCAACACAGATTTCTTTTAAAAGTTTCGTTCCTTTACTATACGAAATATACTTATGTTGGGTTCAAGGATGCCATTGCAGCCATTGCTGCGGTATTAATACCTGTCAAAATCAACTTGTGCAAAATAATTTCGCACCGAAATGAGTTCAAGAAGCGTCAAGCAGCTTGTTCGCGTGCTCGAGAGTTTAAAGCATTTGCAGTCAGTTGCTAGACTATATAGTACATATAGAGACAGTCAGTCAGCTCTTTTGCAGCTATAAGATACAAATGGCAGCAACAAACCAACAGAGTCTTGTCGCTGCGTGTAAAGCTCTTCAAATGTTAGTGCCAGCAGCAGCATTTGTAATGCACCCTGCTGCCGCTGCTGTTCTACAAGTAAAATTAAAAATGCACCATGTGGTTTGCCACTTGCACACTCATAGTTTCGCTCCTTTACTCACAACTCAGTGCAAAAGTATCTCACTCATATTCTAGGCATCTGTGTAATGAAGTTGCTTCGCTTGTCGTTTGTCCTTTTCCGTACTGTCTCATTCCGGCAGTCTGTCTGTATACCTAGAGCACTTGTATCTTTTGCGCGCATTTTGACTTGTACAAAAGTGAAATGTGTTCCACTGACATATTTAACAAAAAGTTTGTAAATGAGTTGCAGTTCAATTTGAAGTGATGAAGTGCTTGTAATTTAATTAATGATGACATGTTTCTTCGTTTGTTTGTTTGTTTAATTGACACAGATGCATTGAAACTTTTCTGTTTGCTTTTCGATTTGTGTTATCTGTAATTGCAGTTTGAGGTAACTATCGTATAAAATGGAATATTTGCAGTAAGAGCTGAAAAATTCATTTCGTCGAAAGGATTGCATTATTAATTTTAAAGCATTTTCAGTCTTAACAGATACATTTGTATCTGTACATTTACCATTACACAGAAAAGAGTCTAATAAGAAAGAGGAAATTGTTGACTTTCTTATTTTCTTGTCCTCATTATTAAAATCGATTTAAATCGCATTACTCTCTGAAAAAAATTTATAATGAGCTAAACGAGATAAAACTATGTCTTGGCTTAAGTGGAGCACATCGTGCCAGAACCTATTTAATATTTGTTTTGCATAAAGCAATAATTCGAAATAATATGATGCCTAGATAATCTGATCCCAGATCAAATTGAATGGTGATAACAATCTACCAAGTGATAATCATTCAAAGGTATATCATGTAAAATAATCGAATGGTTTCGATTTCTTCATAATCTCAGCAAACCTTCATTGAGTAGGAAACAATAGGCATTTCATCGGCAGCGCTTTAACTACTCTGCCGACTGAATAGCAAATGATTCCTTTTTTTTTTTATTAGTTTCTGACCATGTTTTGCTAGTATCCTGAATAATTATTATCTGTTTTTTACCTTATTTTGTAGTTTTTTGCCTTATGTGTCGAGTTGCAGCAGAGGAGTCAGCATTAATTTTTTTCATTGCTACTGCATTGAACGCTCTTTTCAATTCTCTCTCTCTCTCTCATCCAGGAAGTAACCTTTAATCCCAGGCGTAACCTTATCTTAATGTTTCCTAACGCACTAGTCTCGAGGCTGATTGACAGTTCGTCATGTCTAGGAAAAATGTTTACATTATGTGGCTTCATGACAGTTTCTGATAGTTTTACAGCATCATGCAGAATGAAATGAAACTTCTAATTAGAGTTTCATATTAATGATTGACTCGTGCATCAAGCCAGTAATGAAAGACCATAGTCAGTAAATTGGTTTAACTAAAATATTGAATAGCATCGTGATGGTATTATTAGGTCGCCTTAAATGGAACCGGCGATTTTTCATACAGACGGACGGACGGACAATTTTTTGACATTTATGAGATGGGAAAATATTTTAACGTAAACTGCCATTTAGGATGTGTCCTTTCACCTTTCACTCGCCTGTTTATTTTGGGTAAAGTAGTCCTAAAATTCACGGTGAATTTTTTGTATATTTAATCTTTTGGGTATTAAATATTTTGGATTAAAAAAAAAAAATGATTTATGGTAGTTGAAGTGCTTATGTTTTAAACTTGATGGCTTTATGTTTTGAAACCTCTAACAGTAAGTTCAATTGCCTCCCTAGACAGTAAACGGACTTACTATATAGATGAAAATATCAAAAAATCTTTTTTTTTATGTTTACAAAACCACGACTAAATTTATAACAAACATGCATGGACCCGCGGCTGTGCTCGCGTTTATTTTTTTTTTTTTTTCCACCCACCCACAGTGTGGAGGGTATTATCATTTGTCAGAAAGTTTGTAACGCATTAAGAACATCTTAGACCCTATAAAGTATATATTCTTGATCAGCTCGACGAGACGAAGTCGATCTAGCCATGTCCGTCTGTCTGTATGCATGCATTTCATTCGCTCAGTTTTAAAGATATTCGAAAACTCGGAACTTAAGCTTTTCTTAGTCCTAAGCGGTTCAAGTGTTATAAATCAAAGTGCCACGCCCATTTTAAGGTATAGCCCCCATACAAACTTACCGTTTTTTTGGATTTTTCTATGAAAATAGCTATTATTCATGAATGAAGGCTTCACTCAAGTTGGGTAAAATACTTCTAATGTCATCCAATGTCAAATCCAATCTGCCCCCCCATTTTTAAATTAGCCCCGTACAAATTTACTGCCCATTTTCGATTTTTCTAATGACATCCAATAGCAAAACCAAGGTGCCATGACCATTTTTAGCCATAGTCCCCCATACAAACTTATCGATTATTTTCGAACAAATGTATGAAAAGGTAATTATTTTCCAATATATATTTATAAATGTATATAAGCCACTGATGATCACACTTAAACTATTCAAAGATTGATGACGGGTATTTAAGCTTCGGTTTCACCGAAGTTAACGTTTTTTTTGTTTTTTGCTTCTATTTGTCGACTTAATATAAATTGGTAAAAATATCTATTTTGGATCACCCAACGGGTCCCTACATTTTTTAACCAACTTTTCATTCCATAGATATGGCTTTTTCGGTTTTTCAAGGGCCCCGGTATAAATGTTCCAAAATCCCGCATTAGTGCTCCTCTACTCAATGATATGTATGTACACTAAAAATTTCAGCTTTCTATCTTTAGCCGTTTGGCCTGTAGGCCGATCGCCTGAAATAAGTCGTCAGTCAGTCAGTTAGGTGAAACAGATTTTTAAATTTAGATGAATTGAACACAAAAGATTTAAAACCAACCCAAAGAGATTTTGTTGGACGCCCCTGGATGCTCTTGATATTATCATAATATTTTAATGAAATTATTACTAAACAAGGAAAGCGTTAGATCCAGAGTTTTGATACACCCCACACACGTAAAATTTGAGATGATTTTAAAATATGATATAACTAGTGTCCTAATATTTTTTCAATTTTTTGTAGTTACTTCATCTTTATGAATGGACTACCACACATGGACTACCATCGAACAAATTTTTACTATATTTAAAACATTTAGCCTAAAAATAAATAACATTTCTTATACCCAGTACCTAAAGGAAAGAAGTACATATTTAGTTTGGAAAATGTATATAACAGGCAGAAGGAGGCATGGTAGACCGTAAAAGTATATACAGTATTCTTGATCAGCATATACTTTTGATCAGCATTGAAAGGGACGTCCAAATGTTTGTCATGTGAAAACCACCATCTCGGAGGTTGTAAGAGACAGGGTCACCATATTAGAAATTTAGACTCGTTTTTGTCGGCAAATGGTCTCTAGTCACAAATGTTGTTTTTTTTCATGAATATTTTTATGTTATGTAATCCAGGAACTTTAAATTTATTACAAGAGCCCAAATGAAATATCGCAACATGGTTATAGCCCATATACAAATTTAACCCAAATGTTTTAACCTTATCTATAAAAATTCAATACAGTAAAAGAAGGTAGGGTGCAGGGTTTTGAAGTTAAGCATACTCAAAAATAAGCTTTGAGTTTATATAAAGCCGGATCCTTACCAAATCTTTTGTGTAGAAACTCGATACTTGTTTGCAATGAAAACCGGGCTCGGTACAAGTTTTGATGTTGTAGCAAGAACAGAATCTTCGGATTCCTAAAACTTAAAAATAGTTTTGTAAACATATTTTTAGGTATTGCTTTAACAGAACATCACACATATAGTTGCTCCAAAATGTCATATTTTTATTAAATATTAGTAAGGTAAAATTTTTCTTTGGCATTTGCAAGCGAATACCATAGATGTCAACACCACGCAGACTTAATTCGATTCATTTCGCTATACATTGTGCGTATGTCACGGAATTTTTACTTTACCGGGACTTCCCGAATTTTTATTTTGAAATTCGTATTACACCAATCAAAGGATAAGATTTAAACAAAAGAAAAAGAAAAATTGCACTGCAGAAACGTAAGGGAAAGAAAGATGATGAAGTATTGAGGTGATATCTGTCAATAGTTGCACGTACTGAGAATAATAAGAATAAGTCGCAAGAATCGAGGTGTGCAATTCGGAGTATGTGGAACAATTTTTGTATTTTTATTGAGTAATAGCTTTGTTTGGGGGCTATACATAAAATGAGCGAAAACTCAAAATTACCTAGAACTAAAAAAATCTTAAGATTCGAGTTTCGATTCAATATATTTTATCTTTAATGAATCGCCTCGCAACAGACAGACAGGCGGACGGACATTGCTAGATCGATTCGACTCATCGAGGTGACCAAAAAGGGTCTAAGATATCTCTTTTAAGTAAAAAAAAACCTCTACCCAACGCTTTCAATTTTTTGAACAAGTCATTTTTCTTTTTGAACAAATCTCGTATACATTTCTTAGCCTTATTTATCTTGTTTCATACACTCACTCGTCCTATTCTAAAAAATTAACATGAATAGATGAACTCGCTTTTTTATGCAAATCATGAAATATATGAATTCCTAAGCGTCAATTAATTCGCAACAACACCTAAAGTGTTTAGAAAAGCAAATACATACTTACTATAATTTCATTTTTCCTTTTCATTGTATTGTGTGTAAGAGTACGTCCACTTTATGGTACAAAAACCCGGCAAAATTCAGAAACAATTTCTTGATTTTTACTAAAAAAAAAAAAAAAAACAAGCAAAAAATAGAAACAAATAAAAAATGGCGAGATAACAATAACGACCTCAAGCGACCTAACAGGCGCACCTTAAATCCCTGACCTGGTTTAACATTTTAACTTTTACATTTTATGTAGTTGTGTACTTGTTTCTCACGTTTTTTTGTTTTTTTTTTTGTTTTTCATTCTTCCTGCTTATAATATGAGTATTCTGCACTGAATTACTTGTCAGTTGTTTTGTTTCTAGCACAGCATTTACTCTCACTTGAGAGCATTTTTTACTGGCTTAAGAATTGTATTTTTATTATTACTTTTTTTCGTATTTTTCTTTGTTTTTCAGTTTTTTTTGAGACTTTCTGACTGACTTTCTATTTTAGTGAACTTATTTATAACTGTCGCTCTCAGTAGTGTTCTTTTTGTCCTGTCTGTATCTAAAACTCGTTCGACTGTCAGATTGTCGTTTGCCGTTGTAGAACTGTGTGTGCTGAATTGTGCTGGACGGAGACGTTTGGCGACACTTTCCGTTCCAGTTAGAAATTGCGCAGAAAACAGAATTATAACGTTTCATTGCACAAACGACGAACTGCAACAAGAGCACAAGTAGCTGTGACAGAGAGACAGAGGTACAGTGAAAAATCAGAAGAAAAAGAAAGGTATACACCATGTGTGTATATCTATGTGTGTACATGTAAGCATCTACAAGGGACTTAAAAAAAAACTGAAACAGTACAAATCTATTTTTAACAATTTGCCACGTCACGGCATAAACATTATGGGAACGGATTTATTTTTATATTTATATACCCTACACTAGTACATAAACATGATGGTATGTTCCACATAACACGAAACTTTTAATAGTTTACGAATGCCTTATCAGTGGAATAGAATACTTTGGGTTTAAGGGGGTTAGTGAAGTTCAAATGGTCTAAACATTCTAAAAGCATAAAAACTGCAAATATACAAAAATAATTTTATAAAATCTAAGAAACAAAAGTCGAGTTTGTAAAGAGCCTATATGATACATTAGACCTATCTTATTCAAAACAATGGAGTTTCTTTGATTTGAGACAAAAAGTTTTTTTATCCAATTTGGGGAAAATGCATTCATAAATTAACAATTTACCAGGCTCCCCATTTTCAGAAATCACTTAAAAGTAGTAATTTACTTTTCAAATAAATTCTTACAATCTTATAATTCTCCAACAGTTAAAGCGTAACAATATAGTTTCTGGGTCGGATGTGAGTTGTCAACATGAGTCATGAAAAATATGGTTTATAAATAACTAGCAGGTACCCGCGGCTTTGCTCGCGTTTTTTTTTTTTTTTTTTGATTCTGTTTGGTGGCTTAATATAAATTGTTAAAAAAATTTGGGTTCAAATTTTGGAAATTCCTAAACACGACTAACCATCATTCAAATGCGCCCAGTTTCAAGTCTCTACGTCTAACCAATCCAAATGTATGACTTTTTTTTTTTAAGGCTCCCATTAGGCCCCGGGTCAAAATTTTCTGAAATTCCGTCTAAGTGTTCACCTGTAACAAAAAAAAATGGTCAAAAAATCTATATTGGGTCCACATATGGGTTCCAGGTTCGAATTCCGGAAATCCCTTGAACACCTTGAACGCCAATGTTTTTAACCATCTTTCAATTGAGCCCTGTTTCAAGTCTCTGCGTCTATTCACTCTAAAGATATGGCTTTTCCGGTTTCAAGGCCCCCATTAGGCCCCGGGTCAAAATTTTCTAATTTCCGTCTTGTTGCTCACCTGAATTGTGATGTGTCCTGAAAATAGTTTATCGCAGCGCACGCGATTGAAAGAAGTTTTTGTTTATTTTTTTTACAACTTGGGTTATATTATTCAAGTTTTAGTAAGCATCCCAAAATTTTTTTGAAAATGAAACATAGCCTATGTCACTCGGGAATAATGTAGCTTGCCAACGGTGAAAGAATTTTTTAAATCGGTCCAGTAGTTTCGGAGCCTATTCAATTCAAACAAACATACAAAAAATCAAACATTTCCTCTTTATAATATTAGTATAGATATTGATATGGATTTACCAGACGAAGCTCTTGCGGTCTTTCAACACAACGTAGACTAAGATTATCGATTACTATATCTGCTTAAACTTTCCCTATATTTATATGCTTAAACTGTTTGAGAATTATAAGATTATAAAAAAATATTTGAAAAGTAAATCACTAATTTCGAAAATGGGAGCCCGACTGAATATTTTCATATATGGGAACTTTACATAGAAGTAGGAGTTGCACATTGATTTTTATACCCTGCACCCAAAGAGAAAAGATAACTAAAAGTTGGGGGAATGTATAAAACAAACAAAAGAGACACGGCAAGACCTATAAAGTATTGTGCAAAAAATGGCTAAGCTTGGCCGAGCTTTTTGGGGGGGCTTTACTGCCGTCGAGCGGTGGCACCAGCGCCTGCTTTCCAATGCTGCTGTGACTAACGATCCAACGTTTAATCTCACAAAATTTTTATTTAATTTATTTCCCGTAATGTCTTTACAGTTTGTCTTGTTTACTTTTCATTGTCTTTAATAAATTTTCAAGGCAATGCACCACCTTCAATTGCTTCAAGAAGCTCGATCAAATCATTGTTTAAGAATGCACCAAATCTGGAGAAGCGCGTATCAACTTTTTTTCCTAATTATCTCTTCAAAATAAAAATGCTCACAACTTGGTGCCGTTTCTGGCAACCATGCGCATTAATGTTTTTACAACACTTTTACAGTTAAATGTTGACACACTCAAACTACCCTGTGACGTAACATTTTACCCTGTGTCGTCACAGGGTTGGTCGAAACTTGATACTGGGTGTAATTGTTCCATAATTTCGATACAGTATACATATTCCTGATCAGCATTGAGAGGCGAGACGATTTAGTTCTGTCTGTCCGTCCGCCTATAAGAGGACTTTAACCATATTCGAAACTAAGACTCTCTAGACTCTTTGAGCTCTAAATTTAATATGGATTAAGCCTGCAATAATTCAATACAGTAAAGTATAGTTTAAAAAAATTGGGTACAGGGTTTCTGGGAGTCGAGCGTACTAAACTTCAGCATTCTTTCTTGTTCATACTTAAAATAGTCATTGTAGAGAAAGCTTTAAATATCATATCAATATCTTTAAAACTGTCTGTATGAAACGAGCAAAACAGACCGTATTTGGGTTTTTGTGTTATTAGTTAAAAATTCGACAACTCTGCTTCTTATACAAGCTTTCTTTGTGTCGGACCAATGAACCGATCCCAACACCTTCATAAAACAATATTTACGCCACTAAAGATTATCCAAAATTTATTAGGAATTACGTAAGAAGGGTATTTAAGCTTTGGTTTAATATTTTTCCATGTTTATTTTTTCTTATTATTATTGTAGAAGATGCAAAAAGTAAAAGCTCTTTTGGTTTAGTACAACCCAAATGTCTTCTTCCTGCCTTTTGCAACGCTTACAGGCGACGTGAGTCTTTTTTATAGTCAGCTGGGCACACGTTTTGACCCAATTCGACATTTTTGCACTGACTTCTTGACTGCTACGTACTCTACCCCGACCGTCGTAAAGAGAAGTTTATGTCGTTGTTATGCTAAGAACTTTGTAGCTTTGTTGCCGAATTGTGGCAAAAAGGCGCCAGTTAAGCTGGTGTTGTTTGTGTTATTGCCACAGCTACTGCTGTTTGCTGCTGATGCTGCCAATAAAATAAAGTTGCATTATGGTTGAATGCAACATTTCTTTTTTATGAATATGGAAAAAACAAGAGCATATTTTACACAAATTTAATTCTTTCTTTCATTTTTGGATTTGGTATGATTGCGTTCTGTTTTACGGCGCCCAATATTGATTTCGTTTTGTGTTTTGTTTTTTTTTATTTTAATTCTGTACTTGGCTGCTGACATTTTGTGTTGTAGCTTTTATTGTTTACATTCATTCTTTTTTTCCTTTTTTTTAACAAATTTATTTTTTTTCTTTTTTTTTTTTTTTGTAAAAACAAAGTGTGTCAACGAAACTCGTATTTTTGTATTGTGTCGTCTGTCTGCGGCATTGTCTTTCTCTTCCTCTATTTATTTAGTCTTTTTTTCTTCTGTTTTTTGCACATTTTAATACTGCCTATTTATCGCTTCCAGCTTGTCAACATTTTTTTTGCCAAACATATCCGTTCAAACCGACAACAACTGCCGGCAACGTGAGTGAACGAACTAAAAACAAAAAAACGAAAAAAAAAAAAAAAAAAAATTGCTTCAACAATGTCGGCTCATGTTTCGCATGAATTTTGCAGTTTTTATTACTCGACTCTGCAGGGAAAACAATTTTTTTATTTTTATAATTTATATTTACTCATGCCTCAGCATTATTTAAATAAACATTTTCAGAATTTTACGCTGATTTTAATTACTAAAGCAGCAACATTTTGCGGCATGACGTTTACGTATTATGAAAATATTTCATTTAAGAAAATATTGCGAATACGCAGCGTTTGATTGTTTATGTTTTCAGGGGCTTACATTAATCTCAGCGTAACAAGAATTTTTATTAAATTTTTAATATTATGTAAAAAAAAATTTGATTTAATTAATCTTTTCGAAAAATACTTGAACGCTTTTTTTAAGGAGCACCCTAACTAGTGTTGGTATATAAGAGGGTTTCCCCCTAGATATATCAGGTTTTTAAGGGACTTAAGAATGTATTCAAGGGAGATTGTTTGTAAAATTTTAGTGGTATTTTTTTTATGGTGTTTTATTTCCAAGAATTAAGCTATAAAAAATAAATAATTCTGAGAAATATATTTGTTAAAAATTTTAATTAGGAGCCCAACGCTGCTTTGTTTATAAGTGCAATAAATTTTGCCCAATTTTTATGAAGTATTAAAAAAATTCTTTTAAAAGGGTGTTTAACTTGTAAGGCAACAGAGAAATTTTGTAAATTGATAAAACTAGTTTACACCAAACAAGAAGAACCCTGAAGTTGTGCTGCAAGTTACCCTGTTCCCAATTTTTATGAACCTAAAGTTATGTCTCATTATAGTAACATACTTTATTATACTGGATTTGCATACAAAAAATAAACTATATGGGGACCAAAAAATTTTTTTTCTCCTACCCATATTAAAATATTTTATTGGGACTTTCATAGTCATAATTTATTACTAATTTTAAAGTTCCTAGAATAAAAAGCAAGTTAGTTTTTATATAAAAACCCAACAATTTTGTATGTGGGCTACCCCTTAAAATGGGTCAAGAGAAAAACCGTTTTGTAAGTGACCACTTGGATAGTCAAGTTTTCAAACATGGTGGTATCTCTCATAGTCTCCGATATAATAATTTTCATAGGACAGACAGCATGATAGACTTACAATCGGATAGACAGACATAGCTAGATCGACTCTCCTATCAATGCTGATTAAGAATATGTATACTTTATTAGGTCTGTCATGTTTCCTTCGGCCTGTTACATACATTTGCACAAACTTAATATACCCTTACCCCTTTGGGTTGGAAAAAGGTTTTGGTTTTTCAATGACCCATGTTTAGATTCCGAAAATGAGTTCTTGAGTTATCCTTTTTGGGATTTGGCACTTTTCACAGTTATTACTAGATGTCTCGAGAATGGCTAGCTCTAAGCAGCTGACTTGTACATCGTTTGAAAGACATTTTTCTTGTAGACGATGATATGCTACTTATAATTATCGAATGGGTAAAAAGAAGGTCCTTGAGAGGCTAGAACCATTAACAAAGTTTTACAAAACTAATATAGTTTTTGATTTATTCTTCGATATTTAGTTAGTTAAATGATAAAATTTCTTTTTTCTTAAATAGGAATGGAACATCATAAAAATTGTTTAATCATTTTCCAAAACAAAAAGCACGTTATCGAATAATAAACAATCATTAAAAAAAATATCGAGAGACCAAAATTTAAAAATGTTAATATAACAAGTAACACAAATTTTTATTGTGTTGTATTATATAAATTTAGGTTTGTTCGTTTACTTTTCAAGTAAATTTCTAGTAAATCATCGATATATGTTTTCGAGAAGGAACCTTAAAACTTTATCGAATAAAAATAATATTTTTATTATACCATACAGTCCCCATTCAAACATTCGCAAATCTGTATTGAAACTCAAGTACGAAGTACAAAGCGCAAACAAAATGGGCTGGGGCTAACTTAAAAACATACTAAAAATACCACTTTTTTTATCTTACCCAAAATGTATTGGGGAAAGTTGAAATCAGTTGTTTCTTAATTTTTTGTTTTTTGTTTATGTTAAAAAAGCAAAAACATTTTTATATAGGAAAATTAAAAATTCGAAATTTTAAATGAACCGAATATGCATTAGGCATTGTTTTAGTGGAATTTGAATTTACTTGCATTTTTTTACTTTCAAATATATCCGGTTTGGGGCTCATCCGTTGGACTATTTCAATGTTAACAACGGACATAGAAACATTTTTACTATTTTATATACAATAGTTTACCTACTTTTGATTTACCTACTTGTGAACATATCAGACCAAGTGGAAAAGCGAACGTTTATTAAGAGAAACAAATTACTAGATGTATACATTTGATAATTACTTAGTAATATATACATCTAAAATAGTAAACATTTTTGTATGTCCGCTATGGACTTTGAAACCATCCCACTGATATGTCCCAAACCGGTTTCATTTGAAGGGTAACAAAGAAGGGATGGTTAGCAATGCTTTAGGTACATTTGGACCATTCACGATGTCAATTTACGACATTTCCCATACAAAATTTTTGTTGTATTTTTGCCATTATACATTGAAATGATAAATGCAACGGTATTTTTTAGTGATTTTTGTATGTTTTTGTACTAGCCCCAAAATATTTTCATCTTGCTGCAATTAAAAAAAGTAAAAACAAAAAGTACAAACATGTCACTAAAAAGAACTGTAATTGCAAATAATCCCTTAGTACGTTTGGAGACAAATGGGCTGCGAGAGCGGCCGCCAAGAACAATACAAACATCAGAACATGAATTCTTAAAGCGCCAAATAAGCACACAGATTTTATTTTTTTTTTTTTTATACCCGTCACACACAGTGTGGAGGTATTATCATTTTGTCAGAAAGTTTGTAACGCATTAAAGGAGACATCTTAGACCCTACAAAGTATTTATATTCTTGATCAGCTCGACGAGACGAGTCGATCTAGCCATGTCCGTCTGTCTGTCTGTCCGTCTGTATGTATGCTTTTCATTCACTCAGTTCTAAGCAATTCAAGCAATTCTTCCTAAGCAATTCAAGTGTTAAAATCAAAGTGCCACGCCCATATTAAGGTGTAGTCCCCATACAAACTTACCGTTTTTTTTCGATTTTCTATGAAAATAGCTATTATTTATGAATGTAGTCACTCCAAGTTGGGTAAAATTACTTCTAATGTCATCCAATGTCAAATCCAAGCTGCCACGCCCATTTTTAGCTATAGCCCACATACAAACTTACCGCACATTTTTAAATTTTATATGAACATAAAAAAAGTTGGGTAAAAATACTTCTAATGTCATCCAATGTCAAATCCAAGCTGCCACGCCCATTTTTAAATATAGCCTAGTACAAATTTACCGCCCTCATTTTCGAATTTTTTGTATAAAAATAATTATTATTTATGAGAATATTCACTCAAATTTGGGTAAAAACACTTCTAATGACATTCAATAACAAAACCAAGGTGCCACGCCCATTTTTAGCCATAGTCCCCATACAAACTTATCGATTATTTTCGAACAAATGTATGAAAAAGTAATTATTTTCGAATATACATATGGGAGTTTCCATACGAAAAAGATCAAAGTTGTAAATCAAGTTTTTGATTTTGTTCAAAGTTGGTCAATTTGTAGTATTTGGGGGTAGTAATAGCTCAGTCAAGTATTTTTTAAAAATCTTCAAAATTCTAGGAATTACGTCACTTTTAATTTTTGGACCTTTATTTTTTCAAACTCTTGTTATTTAAAGAGTTTTTAACCGATTTCAATGAAATTTTAGGGCGTGTAGAGAAAATTAAAGGTTTTAAATTTAGAGAAAATTGTAGGATTTAAAAAGTTTGAAAATTCCTGTGAAAAACACAAAAACATTTTTATATGTTTTTGCTAATTCCTATTTTTTATTTTCGTCACATTATAATGAAAGCTATTATTTTACCTTTATTTTGATGGAGGTCTTTTTGGTCTCGAGATATCGTCAAAATAGTGTTACGCTGCACGTCTTCTTTCCTGTGTGGCATAACGGTTTCTCCGTTTCATTTACAAAATCGCTCGTAACGTTCATAAATGAAACTGAGAAACGTAGGATAGAAGACGTGCAGCGTAACACTATTTTGACGATATCTCGAGAACTAAAAGACCCTCCATCGATTTTTTTTTATCAAAATAAAGGTAAAATAATAAGCTTTCATTATATTGTGACGAAAAATAAAAAATATGACTTAGCACACATAGAAAAAAGGTTTAAAAATGTGTTTTTGTGTTTTTCTACATGAATTTTTAAACTTTAAATTCACTTCAAATTTATTTAAACCCTACAATTTTCTCTACACGAGTTATCAATCCCAATTTGATTGAATTTGATTTTAACCAATAAATATAAATGTAATTAATACACGTCTTGTTCGTTTTACGAATAATAACAGACTAATCTTTATTTATTTGTTAGGACTTTGTCTGACAAGCACCAATGTGTATGTCTGTGTATGAGTTGACGACGTTGACTCCGCGACTGTGGTGTGCACGTATGTGTGTGGGGCACTGTCTGGGGCAGGTAACTCACGCCCTAAAAATTTCATTGAAATCGGTTAAAAACTCTTTAAATTACAAGAGTTTGAAAAAATAATAGGTCCAAAATTTCAAAGTAACTTATTCCTAGAATTTTGAAGATTTTTTAAAAAATACTTGACTGAGCTATTACTACCCCCAAATAATACTACAAATTGACCAACTTTGAACAAAATCAAAAACTTGGCTTGCAACTTTGATCTTTTTCGTATGGAAACTCCCATATATTTATAAATGTATTTAAGCCACTGATGATCACACATAAACTATTCAAAGATTCGTGTGACGGGTTTTTTAGCTTCGGTTCTACCGAAGGTAACGTTTTTTCTTGTTTTTCGTGAAGTTGGATTTTATTGCAGAACAATGTTCACAGTTCATGTAGACTGGGCATAACATATTCTGTAGATTCAAATCAAAAACTTAATAAGTTTGCAGCCCTGATAAAACTTAATACATACAACAATTTGTTTATTCCTTGAACTCCATTTCTTTTGGCAAACACAATAGAAAATTTTACTTGCAAATATATACAAAAACTAGAAAAATAATTTACAACGAAAAACAAATATATGAACGCAACATTACTGCATATGAATTGAAATATTCAAATATATTCAAAAAGAAAATAAAATAATAAAAAAAAAAAAAAAATCATAAAAGCAAACGCATAATGAAGATGATGCGAAGACACGCAACTAAGAGTATTGAGTACTTCAACTCATTCAATGACTTTTTCCAGCCAACATGCTAAACTGTGCTGTGTTTTTCTCCAACTTTTCAACGTTTTTCCTAATACATATATACACACATTTAAATACATACGATATATGTTATATATTGTTTTTACATACATGTCATTAATTCTTTTCTTGTTTTTCTGTATTTTTCTTTTTTACTTGCCTGTCTGTCATTCTGTCAGTCTGTCTTCTTTTGGGGAAAAACGTTAAGAAAATTTATGCTCAAGTTTATTCATTCATTCAGTCGTGCTGCATGAATTACTTTGCTGCTTTCTACATACAATACCATATATAAAGCCAAGTTTGAAGAGCCTGCTTAACAACGACAAAGAGAGAGAGGGAAAGACGGATGACAAGGATTATACATATACAAACACTTAGCAAAATAAGTATTCAAGAATGCTTTATGTTGCGTATGAGCGAGAAAATCTTCTATTGTAAAAGTAATTGTTAGCGAAGCGTGGCAAAATTTCACATAAGCTCAAAATTCGAAAAGTATCTGTATCTATGTCTATGCAAAATCTTTTGTAATCTTGTATTTGTAACGCATTTGTCAAAATATTCCCTCTTCCTCTAACTTCAGTTAGGCAGACACTTCAGGAAGGAAGAGATTTTCCTTTTCACAGCACTCCGCTTCACTCCGTGTCTGTTATGTATTGAATTTTCATTTTCATTCTATGTGATGTGAAATTATAACGCATCGTTGATTTTTTGATTATACAAAATTTACATATTAAAATAGAAACAATTTATTTATGAATCGAGATAATGATGCTGCATGAGATTTCTTGATATTTGATGATGCCAATTGAATATTTTTTAAAATAAATATTAAAAATAAATAAAAAAAAAAAAAGGATCACTTTTATCATATTTCATTTTAAATTAAATGACATTCTTAAATCAATGCGCCGCACAATGGTCGCTCCAATACGACAAAAATGTAAAAACCAAAGTCTAAATTTACCAATTTGAATAATGTCGTTCATCTCATAAATAAATTGGCTATTTGAATCCAACGTATTTTTTTCAGAGTGACCATTCGCTTTATGCAAAAAAAGGTCTTTTAAAGTTGAGCCACGTGCTTGGCAATTCAGTGTGATTTGATTTTGCAGAGAGTAAGCCCAATCTTTCAACATAAAAAACGTATTTAAAATAAACGCCAAAAACTTTAAAGTGAAATGAATATCGTTCGTTCAAGTATAAAATTTTATTTAAACTAACCAACTATTTGTAAATCGTTGTGTGTAGTCCAAAAATCTAAAATAATCAAATTTTTTTGTGAGTGTCTTTCTTCTCTTAAACTTTTAGTTGTGTTCCCCACCGATTCCCAGGTTTATATTTGTTTTGATTATAGATACATATCTTAAGATTCAAATAAAACCTATATTAGCTGCCCTTAGCCGCCCTTTCATAGCAATATGTTGATCGGAGTGCAAAAGGTATTTGTGTCTGTTTTGTTGTGTTTTTCGTGGTAATTGCTCTTTTAAGTGTTTGTTATTGTTTATTTGTGTTTTAAATGTCAAATTTGTAATTTTTTTTTTTATAATTAACATTCATTTATATTGGTATATGCCTTTCATTTCAATGTATTATCCCGTACAGGTTTTTTTTTTTTTTTTCAAAAGTGGTGCTCTCAAAAAGGGCACAAATGCTGAAAAAGCTCGACTTGTTGTTGCGACTATCCAGGCTGGAGACAGCAAGGCTTGTGAGGAACCTGGAGGTGCTAAAAATAAAGATATTAAAAAAATACAGATATCAGCATACTCGAAATGTCTCGCGATCCGCCACAAACACAGACCTCTTAAATAGATTATTATTAAGCTCAGATCCTCTCATAAGTGGAATAAGCAAATTGCCTTATAAAAAAAAATTATTATGTTCTTACATTATCTGAAGACTAATAAATTTAAAAAATAAATTCTTTCGAATTTTATTTAACACTAGCAGATACCCGGCGTTTGCTTCTACGTTTTACAGGCGTTTCGGCTGCTCTTTCAGCTCCTTTCCGTTTCGCATCTGCTGTGTTTTATTTAATTTCAGTTATTTCTGATGGCATTTTCTACTATTTGCTTTTTTTGTTGCTTTTGCAAGGCGAACAAAATGGGCTGGGGCTAGCTTAAACACATATTAAAAATACCAATTTTTTATCTTACACAAAATATATTGGGGAAAGGTAATATCAGCTGTTTTTAATTTTTCTTTTCGACTTCTTAAATGAACCGAATATGCATTAGGCATTGTTTTAGTGGAACTTCAATTTACTTGCGCTGTTTACTTTCAAATGTAACCGGTTTGGGGCTCATCGGTTGAACGGTTTCAACGTAAACAGCGGACATAGAAAGAACATTTTTACCTATTTATATATATAAATTGGTGCTGTTGGCGTATGGGGTTACAACCACGCCCAATTTTTTTTATAATTGTTTATAAATAATGCTATGAGCTTACAGTTTAAATTGTGCATGTGTAGGACACGTATAACTATTTCTATCGCGTGTCGCCATACAAGTCCAACCACTGTGCGTCGGCATCGCTTTAAAGACACATTTTAAAATTCATTGAATATCGCCGACTGAAAAATAGCAATAATTTAATTCAAGCATGTCACACTTGAGGCACCAAAAAAAAAAATAAAAATGTTTTAAAATGAAATGGGTCGAGACAAATCAAATCAAAATGAATTGAATTGAACCGAATTGAATGGAATGGATACAATATTTCGTTTTCCTTGATGTTGGCGCACTTCGTTAGTTTCTCTTGTGCCTAAGTGCACTCAACTTTACATGAAGTGGCATAGTTGAGGTCTACTGAAGCTGCGGCGCACATCATATTGCAGCTGCAACGCTTTATGACGCAAACAAATCACACAATAAAAAAAAAAACAAAAAAACTTCACACTAAATCTACTTTATCATGATATTTGCATAAAGCCATCGCTCGAACATCCTCCCTACTCAGACTCAGGTTTACTTTTGTACTTTTTTCAGTGTTGCCAATGCATTCAATGCCTTGGGCTATGAATAAACGTTGCCAATGTCGTTCAAACTTTGTTCAATAAAAATATTTTTATTTAGCTGGCATTCACAAAATATATATTCGAGTAGAAGAAAAAAAAACAAGTTGAAGTAAAAATTCAACTTCAGCCTTACAGCTACAGCAAAGCACAAATTCAAGGCAACGAAAAAACTGCGACAACGCTGCATAGCGTAGCGCAAAAACATTTAAATCAAATCAAGTACATATAACGCTTACTTCACTTCACCCCATTTCACTCTACTCTATGCCTTAATGCCTTCATATCACACTGCCATGTCATTTTGGCCATGCTCGCCTGATTCTGACTTGGTTAGCATGGAGCTCAGCAGCAGCAGCCAAGGCGCAGCTCCTTGCAAGTTATGACGGCAGCGGCAATAGCAGCAGCAACGACACAAAGTGTTCGATAATCCTTTGCATGGATGATTGAGCATTTTAGGATGCCTTTACACTTGCTTTCAAACAAAAAAACAGTACGAAATAAAAATGGAGAAAGGAAAAAGTCTACGCCAGAAGCTGCCATAAACGCCAAGACTGCACAAGATTTAAGCGATTCTATTTATAAAGCCTTTAATGTAGATTGATGCCTTTTAAAGATTAGAGTAGTCGCGTAATTTTGAAAATGAATATGCAAAAGATAGTTTCGATACTAAAAACCTTAAAAATCTGTTATATTGTAGAGCCGAAGGTATTTCTTAACATTAAATTTCTCACAGTGCACACTGGTCCCAAATTCAATGTTTTCGTCAGGAATTCGACTTTTTCTTAACGATTTAAAGATATGTGTATATGAAAATACACCAGCAGAGTTGAAAATCATTGTAATTTCTTTTAAAGTGCAGCCCTGTTAATTTGTAGAGCTCTGAAAGTTAGCTTTTTATTCACTGCCACCTAATTTTGTTCGTTTTTTACATAAAATTAGAAAACCTTGAATATAAACAATGAGTTGTTATGTGTTTTTGTGAAATTTAGGAAAGAAGTCATTTTGAAGTCATTGAAGAAAAGTATACCGGATTGTTAAGGATTGTCCTAACTTCTAACACAATATTGTTCCTCAATGTGTGTATAATACTGGCGATATTATTTATAATTGCACCTTTTTGCTCCGTTTCAAGAAAAAAATTAATTTTTGTCATGAATATTGAGTTCAACCAAGCTAAAATGCTTAAAAATTTTTTTATCAGAACACCCCTTGCAGATTGGATGTTCCAAATAATTAATGTGGATCTTAATAAAATGCCGCTGTTCTCAGGAATTTTCGTATTTTTTTAAAACAATTTCATATGAAAACGATCAGAAGTTTCAAAATATCTGACGCATTAAATATGAAAAAATATTTTTAAAAATCACAAAAGTCCCGAAAAATAATTTAAAAATACGACAAAATAGTATGAATGATGTTTTTTGTAAAGCAATGAATTTTTCAAATCCACTAATATTGAGTATTTTCCTTGATAAACGACGGTCACAAAATAAGTAGCAGATGAATTTTTCATTACAGATGATCAACAGATAATTTTGATAATTATCCATGTAAAGATAAGGACTATGACGTCGATATTGATGCATCGAACATGTATTTATCCTAAATTAGTATTTTTAATTTTTGTGGTAAATTTTCAATAAATATTCCAAGTTAAGGAAAAAGTTTGCATAAAGACAATATATGTATATTTTAATATGAACTTAATTCAGAATTTTAAGTGTGTTTAACTAATCCAGACAACATTTGGTCTTTTGATGATATATAATAAAAACATTTCATCAAATGTTCGATTTGAGTTTTGTTTTTTTGTTGAGTTCCTACTATGTAGAACCATGAACAATTTTAATCAAGCTCATTACTGACTCGAGCCGAAAAATGACTAACCGAACTCTTCGGTTCAGCTCATTTATTTACTCGAATACACGATTCAAGTCAGAATCAATTATCCGAAGTTTCGGCTATCCGAGCGAAGTTAACCGTATCGTTCGATTATCAGATCGTTCGGATATAATTCGTGTTTTTTAAGGAGTTATTGAATCTTTTATAGGTTTTTGTTGTTTTCATTATGAACCAAAGCAGATAGTTCGGAAATTAAGGAGGTATTCTTGGTTGAGAGGCTGTTTTTTGGACCCTTTCCGAAAAAATTGTTATTTGCAAAACGCAAAGTAGTTGTTTGAATTCTGTTTTTCTCTGAGTAAATATTTGTTTCTATTTTTTTCAAACAGAAGTCGTTTTTTTCGAGGTTGATATACCCTTTTGTAAATTTCAGCGAATTTTAGAGCATAACATTAAAAAAGAGATATATTTGAGGGCTTAAAAATGACCTATCTGAGTCCCAAAAGATGTTTCGTTTATTGTAAATTTTTTATCATGTCGCTTATGTTGTGGTTGTTACACTTTTTCCACACTATCTTTCTATCAATACAAGAGAGAACGCTGAAGTTAAGTATGCTCGACTCTAAGAAACTCTTTATATACCTTAAGTTATGTCCTATCTTAATACCATAACTTATTGTATTAAATTTTCATACAAAAACTTAAAAAATAAAGTAAATTTTTATGGGGGGCTCTACCTAAAATGCCATACCCCAAAAATTTGGGTAGATTTGTATGGGGGGTACCCTTTAAATAAGGGACGGACGGACAGACAGAGCTATTTTGACTCTCCTCTCTATGCTGATCAAGAAAAATAATACAGTCAGAAGAAGACAGCCCTTATGAACCGTAAATATATTATATGTACTAAATATCCGTTCTACATTCTAGCGATATAAATTACTGTAGAGAATTTTCTTGTAATAATTTTTAAATTGCGCATGCATCCTGGCATTTCAATATTATTTAAAACAAATTAGAATGATTTTAAATTTTTTTCATTGGTGGACCTTTTTTTTCGGAGTTAGTCGATATGCTTCTTTTACAAACTTGGGTGTTATCGGATCGTTCACCCTCACCCATACCATCTCGAAATTTTACTAAACAATTCTATTGCATTTTAATAAATATTCTTTATGAAAATTTAATGTACTTCTTTATTGAAGACGTTGACTACCAAACCAAATTTCGAGAATTTATAATTGTGAGATTTCCGATAAACTTAGTTCCATTTCGGCTTTGATCTCGTCATTCGTATGTCTTACATTTTTAAAATTGCAAAATATTTACAAAAATATATATATATAATTTCTCTTTAATATTATATTTCGTAAGTCATTTGACCTAGCTACAAATACTATTCAAAAATATACTGAATCCGTTTCAATTATTTTACTTTTTGTATAAAATGTTAGAAATAATGTCAACCCAAATGTACTTGTAATCCAGACAAGATCTCATACTCATACATATAAGCAAAATCATTATGCGTGTCTTTGTATGAACTTCTTTTGTTGATTATTATTATGGCAGATGTAATCAAAAGAACAAACTCATTTACAAGCAATTTTTGTTAGACAGCGAAAACTATTTCACTATGTGGATGCGTGTGTGTGTATCTGTGAAACGAGCAGACAATTCGAACAAACAGCTGTTGCCGACAAGCGCAATTGAAATAGACAAACACATGAATACCGTCATTCTATGTCAAATGTATCTCTATGTAGGTCTGTAGACATGCAGATACTTATACTTATAGTATACGGCAACGCTAAAGGGTAAACAATTCAAGCACTATTCGATGACATTCCTTGGAGTACACTCAACTTTCTTGCAAAGAAACATCTACAGAAAAAAAAAAAAAACCTCAAAGGAGTCGAAATCGGGCTATCTATTCGTTTCTACTGCACGTTGAGCTTGGAGCTAGTGCTCAGTATTACTTGTATCTACATTCCATATTTCCATAGTGAAGTGAATTTGCCTTCAGAGTATGACACACACTTTATAGTCGCACACTAGCAAGTACTGCTGCTGACAATTTTTGCTGAATTTGGATTAAGTGGATTTTTTTTTTTGGCGTTGATGTTGAGGTAAAAATGTCTAAAGCTGACGGCAGAGAGACGTCGTCAAGCCGAAAGCTAACGCCTTCGCATTACTATTTTCCATAAAAATACAAAAAAAAAAAAAACAAATACAATCTTGCACGAAAAGTTCTTGAAAACAGCTTTGCATACGCAACAAATAAGTCGAATGTATGCTTAGCTCAGCAAACTATGCACAACGTCGTAGTCCTTCAGCATGAGTTCATAGACCGAACGACCGATCGAGCTACCACACTGACGGAACGACTTATGAACCCTTTTGCACATAGTCAAGCAAAGTTTTCAAAGGTTTCATGAAATGAATTTAAATCTGCTGCGTTGTGTGTTTAGTTAGTTGACGTTGAGTTCCAAACGTTTTGGATTATGTGTAAATATTTGCTTTCGTGTCAATAACCGGCTGTGATTTATTTCATATTTGTTTGGTTATGATTTTCTAAAAATAGTTTTTTTATTCTCTTTTTACTTGTATAAACTCTTCACCTATTTCTTTTATTACTTACATTTATTACTATTCTATTTAGTTTGTCTGTCTGTATTTATGGTTTTTCTATTTGAGAAGGACACGACATTAGATATTCATTGTCAGTTTCCGTTTCCGTGTTTTTTTTTTATACTTTTTTCTACTGCATACCTTCAGGCGTTTTTATAGTATTTACTATTTACCAGTTGAAGTGTTGAATTCTTGAATAGTTTGCTCTAAAAAACATGAATTCATTGCCAGAAAATTTCTTCAATCGATTTTCAACAGAAATGTGTAAATAGAAAAAAACGTTGTTGCATGAATATTTTGTACTACTTTATTTTACAAAATGGTGTACCTTGTTGAAATGAAGTTTTTTTTTAATGTGTGAAATACATATTTTCAAAAGGTACGCTGCATGTTGAATAAAATCAACAAGAT
Source organism: Leucophenga varia (assembly GCA_018903435.1). Lineage (NCBI taxonomy): Eukaryota > Metazoa > Arthropoda > Insecta > Diptera > Drosophilidae > Leucophenga > Leucophenga varia. The sequence goes on from JAEIFJ010000848.1 coordinate 34,936, forward strand.
ACTCTGTACCTACCTAAAGATAATATAAAATACTATGATGAGTAACGATTAAATTTACAAACGAATGCATCATGAAAAATTGTATGTGGCTTTTTCGAAATGTACAAAAGAAAGCCACATACGAGTTTCGGTTTTTTAAGTTTTATCCTTTTATTTGTTATATATATATATTTAAAAAATAGAATGGAGATTTCGCAGTATAATTGGCGGTGGGCGAGTAACCATATAAGTATTTGAGATACATGAAGGAAAATCGGTATTCATGTTAATAACATCGCGAATTTATATGAAAAATTGGCTTTTAAATGGCATTCATATTAGCTATACATAATAATATGTCGTATATTTAAATATTTATTATATGTTAATCGATAAAATCATCCGGGCAAGTCCGAGAGTAATTCTGTTAGTTAATAACATAGTGCAACACATAAAATGTAAACAACATTTGACTTTAGTTTCTGAAAGTCCTAATTGAATCAATCCAAATGTTAAGGCTTTTTATTAGTTTTGGTCGAATAGCGTTTTATCATTTTATTTATATTTTGAGTGAGATTTGATTTTGAGTGAGACTAAATCACCCTACTATGACACCATAAAATCTGAACCCGAGCTTAACTAGAATAACACAGTTGAGATTTTGCTAGATTTGATAAGTACTTTCAAAATCTGAAGGCAAAATAGAGTTTACGTTCAATGAGCGCGAATAAACAGTGATTTCCCCTTAATTTTTTTCGATTTGAGGTTAGTAGATGCAGTTTTTATACCCGCCACACATAGTGTGAAGGGTATATTCAGTTTGTCGGAAAGTTTGTATTCTTGATCAGTTCGATGAGACGAATCGATTTAGTTAAAACCAAGTTGCCACGCCCATTTTTAGGTGTAGCCCCCATACAAACTTACCAAAAATTTTCGAATTTTTGTATTAAAATAGGTATAATTTATGCATGTATCCACTCCAAATTGGGTAAAAACTCTTCTTATGTCATCCAAAGTCGAATCCAAGGTGCCACGCCCATTCCTAGGTATAGCCCCCATACAAATTTACCGCACATTTTCGAATTTTTGTATGAAAATAGGTATTATTTATAAATATATTCACTCAAAATTGAATAAAACCACTTCTGTCGACATCCGATATCAAAAACAAAGTACCACGCCCATTTTTAGGTGTAGCCCACATACAAATTTACTGCCCATTTTCAAATTTTTGAATAAAAATTGGTATTATTTATGAATTTACTTACTCCAAATTGGGTAAAAACACTTCTTTTATCATCCAATTCCAAAACCAAGATGCCACGCCCATTTTTATGTATAGCTCCCATACAAACTCACCGATTTTTTTTTAAACTTTTGTATGAAAAATTCATTTTTTCGTCTATATTTTTATAAATGTATATAAGCCACTGATGATCACACATAAACTATTCAAAGATTCGTGTGGCGGATATTTTTGCTTCGGTTCCACCGAAGTTAACTTTTTTCCTTGTTTTATATCAGTTGATTACAAATTTCTTTTCTTCTCTTTTATTTTTGAAAAGGTGAAATTGGAGAGTTTTTTGGTTGCAAAGCACGGCCATTGATATCCCTTAGCAGTGGTTTCGATAGCTCTTACCTACTGTCAACATTTTTTGACCTAAAATCACAGTTTTGACTAGCAGTCGTCCTGATAAGCCCTGTATAAGTAATTTTTCATAATAAAAAAAACATAAAACCTTTAAAAATTGATTTTCTTGGAAAAAAATAAATTTTTCGACCATTGAATTTTGAAAATCGAATGATGCAGTTTGATAGAGAAATGTTTCATTAAGAAGAATTTGTAATTTGTTTCCTTAAAATATAATATTTTGTTGTTAAATTAATCGTGTAAAGTCACTGAAAGATTGGGTTGCAACACTTATAAAAATTTCCATAGCTTATGAATATGAAATATTTTTAATAATAATATTTATGTGATATTTTATTATAATATAGAATTTTTCTTTAATTTAAAATGATGAGCAGACGGGTAACATAAGCGGTTCAAAAGATATTTAGGAATGAAAATGACTCCATAAAATGTCAAGTTTGCGTTTTTGTATAGAAAAATGATAGATCCGTCCACCCCCGTTTTTTAGCTACATAAAAATTTAAGATTGTGGTGTATTCTTTCATTTAAATAATAAAAACTTAAACCACAAACCGAAACCTCTCGACAAATAAATAAAGTTGAAAATTTTCTGACACGCAAATCACAAAATTTTACAAATTTTTATTATGTGGTTATTATTAACTTTTTTTTTTTTTTTTTTTTTTATTTTTAAAAGATCGATCCACCAATTCATGAGGATAAATTCTGGTAAGGGCCTCTTGGTCGTCGACGATGCCTCTGCCCAGGGTAGCTCGGGAGACTGCACAATCTTCTTGCTAACACATTTGGATGCCTTTGTAGACGTTGATGGTATTGGTTTGCTATTTTTCGAATGGCATCACCGATAGCTTGGATAGTCACGCTCTTACTTTTGTTTCGCATATACCAGGGAGAGTTCGACAGCCGACGTAATATTAATGCTTGTGCCACTCTGATTTTGTTAATATGGGTTTTAGCAGCTATCCCATAAATTTGAATTCCATACTTCTCCAAATGGGGGCTAACATTATTTTATAAATTTTAACTTTATTAGCAAGCGATAGTTTCCTCTGTCTTAAAAGCCAGTACATCTTAGAGGCCTTAGAAAGTAGGGTGTTTTTCACCATTGTTGCATGTCGATTGCACGTGATCCTGCGATCTAAATAAAGCCAAGGTATTTATGATGAGATTTGTGCTCAAGCGTACTACCTTGCAACGTCACAGGCAATTGGCCCTGCGATTTGCAAATGTCATGTTTTATACTTTTATCTGTGTTGATGCCTATGTTCCATTTATTGGCCCAGTCAGAAAATCCGTCCAGGTAATCTTGAAGGTGCTCCGTGGCAGCAATTACGCTTTGGTCACGAACCATTATAGCAGTATCATCTGCATAGGTAGCAACCAGGGCGTCGCCGCACAAATCACAAAATTGCAATGCATTTTTAAAATAAAAAGTAGTGCATACTTTTGGGCGTGAAAGTCGAAATAGCAAAAAAAAACAACAATTCAGAAGCGATCTTAGTATGTTGAATAAATCTTAGTGAGTTTAATAAACGATGGATTACAAGTGTATGTCTTCAACCTCTTAAACAACTGTTCGAATTATGTAACGTACTTATTATTATGGGTCCATGGGGGTTCTCCGATTTGACCCATGTTCAGCACAAGACTATAAATATATTTTACCAGTATTCTAACTGAGCTTAAAAAGTGAATATAGATCTGTGAAAAGGGTCCCTAGGGACTTAAGATTTTGGCCAATTTTCAGCAAACGTCTTTATATAATATTCTGATAAAGTTTCAATAAGATAAACAACCATTTGTATGTATCACCCATACAAAATTTTGAAAAAATGAGTATAAGTCTATGAGAGGTACCCCAAAGGGACCCACGAAATTGGTCCATTTCAGCAGACGTGTTTATTTCCCTATGCAAAATATTCTGAATGAGTTTCGATAAGATAAACAACCATTTGAATGTATCTCCCATACAAAATTTTGTAAAAAAAAATTATAGGTCTATGAGAGGTACTTCTAGGGACTGACCAATATCAAACATCTATGAAATTTTTCTAAACTACTTCAAACTTAAAAGCTGTGCAGAATTTCAATATCATAGGAGCACTCCATATATTTTTTGCACGACAATGTATGAAACAATACCACTGTGCGTCCTATCTCTTCTATTTTTAAACACGTTACACATAGTGTTTCTCGGAAAATTAGTAACGCTCTAAGGAGGCATTGGAGACTCCATTAAGTATATATTTTGTTGATCAACTCGATGAGACCAGTCAATCTAGCTATGTCCCTCTGTCTGTCCATCTGTCTGTCTGTTGCGAGGTGATTCATTCGCTCAGTTTTAAAGATATTGAGCTGAAACTCGTAACTTAAGCTTTTCATAGTCCTAGTTAGCTATTTTAAATTCAGAGTGCCAGAACATTGATTCCCACCCATCCCATCTCGAAGTTCTATCTACGCCAATGATGAACACACATAAACTATTTAAAGATTTTGTGGTACGAATAATTTTTAATTTTCGTATTAATTATTAAATTTAATCAAATATAGTATGTGCAACTTCATTTATTATTTCATTATAAAGTGCGCTCCGTTATTTTTTTATTTTTATGCCAGTCAATATTTAATTTTATTTTATTCACATAAAACATTCAAAGATTCACATAATAAATCCCATATAAAATATATTGAATAGGAATGAATGTTAAAGCCAAAACTGAGCCGACTTGCAATGCATTGTAATAAATTTAGCAGAACTAAAACGCAACGATCCCGGCTCAACACGGATTGAAATACAAAATGGCATGTTCACATGTAACCAGACACATTTCACCGCAAACATGGAATAAAAAACAAACGCTTGAATCAACGATTGAAACGATAAAAATAAAAAAGCAATTCAAAAAAAGAATAAAAAAGGAAACGTACATTACGCATGACAACTTTGAAATCTGTAAAATTATGCAAATACATTTCACCAATAATTTTATGCTGAAAACTACGGATAAAGTCAGGCAAAACTTGCAGTCTACGCCGCGACGGCGTATGATGTGCTGTGGGTGGCGTGAATGATGATGGCTCCGTCGAAAAACGTGGCACAAATCCAAATGTGAATTTTAGTCTTTTCTTTTTATTATTTTTATGATTTTAGCATTTTTTTTTTTTTTTTTTGTCTTATCGATGTAAGATTTGGCATGAAAAATCCATTTGAAAAACAAAAATCAATTGCATCTTTTTTTTCGTGGATTAACTAGGAATGTATTTGTTTAACAAAGATATTTTCTTGTTTTCTTGATGCAACATGAAAGCGCCGATATTGTTGAAAGAAAATTGGATTTTGTTACGTTTGGATTAGGGATTTTATTTTTTGTAGTTTATAGAGCGATAATTTTATTTTATAACAAATCGTCATCAAACCTTGGGTTTTTGCATAAAAATGTCTTTGTTTCTAACTTTAGAAATAAGCTTTCTTTCTTGTTTCAAGTTAAAAATGCGATATTACGAAATATAAATAAGGTGTAGTAAAAGAAATTCATTACTTTTCCAATAGTTTAGGGTCCTTTAGGGTTAAGTTAGAAGCCGTTAAAAAAAAAAAACATTGCACAAAAAATCGCTTCGAGCTATTTGAATAAAAAACTCGTTTACCAAGGACTTAGCCGGATAAGCATGAAGAAACTGTGTCTAGCGATATTTAATATCCTGAGGTTCGATAGTTCTTTAACTGAAAAAATTTAACTGCGTTCTACTTTACCCGATATCGGTATTAATAACCATAATAAAGATAATACATAGGCAAACGTGATTTTAGTTTTTATTTGATTTCTGCTCAGAAGGTTGATAAAACATTGTAAAAATCATTAAAAATTGTTTTTTACTAGTAATGTCTATGTACGAGAATTTTTTGGAATTTTTTTCAGGAAACATTTTTTATAATTTTTTATACCCGCCACACATATTTTGAAGGGTATTAATAGCTTGTCGGAAAGTTTGTAACGCATTAAAGGAAGCATCGGAGACCCCATAAAGTATATATATTATTGATCAGCACGACGAGACAAATCGATTTGAACCATGTCCATCTATCTGTTGCAATGCGTTTTTTCTCGGAAAGTTTTAAAGATATTGACCTGAAATTTTAAACTTAAGATTTTTGTGCTCCTAGGCAGTTTGTATGTCAGAACCAAAGATGCCTCACCCATTTTTAGATATAGTCCTCATTAGAGTGGCCCTTATTTTAAACATTTTTGAATTTCTATGCTCCCAGGGGCTAAAAGGGTTCGAAATAAATTAAAAAAATGCCCCCAGTTTGAAGCCTTTATCTTAATATTTAGGGGTGCCCCAAAGCGATCAAAATTTTCAATGTAAATTACATGGGGTTTTCAGCATCGAATAATCAATTAATTATTCCGGCCACAGTAATTGTTCAAAAATCTGAAACTTACCAAACTTCAACCTTATAATAGTAGCTATTCCTCAGAATTTTTACAGACATTGAGGTATTTTAATTATAGAGTTACAGGTAGACGAAAATTTCACTTTTTCTAATTTTTCCCTGAATTTGTTAAAAAATGAAAAACATGAAATGAAAAGATACATTCTACGTCCAAATAACTTTTCTTCTTTTACAGACATCGATTTTTCGTTTTTTGTAACTCCTGCTACAAAAAGCTTCTTTACACGATTTTCAATTGGTACCAGTTTTTCTCGACAAGGATCCTTCAACATGGAAGAATAATCCGGATTATAAAATGGGAATTGAAAAATTAAAAAATTGTTGTTGTAAATGATGTAGCAAAAAGAGGTGTCAAACTCATTCAAGATTACAATAACATCATCACGAAAGATGAAAATGAAAAACAGTATATTTTACAAATTGTAGCTGACGACCGAAAACAACATCCAACCGCAACTAAATCCTCTCTTAGAAAAATAATATTATATGTTGAATCATTTAAAATTATATTTTTTCATTATATGAACAATTAATTAAATCAATGTGAATTTACAAAATTTGTTTTCATTTGAAATTAAATATTATTTAAAACTGTAATAAAGCCTTCACAAAACTGTCATGAATATCGCTGCATAAAAATAGAGCAATAATTCTTGAATGTACATACTGGCTATATAATTCATTTTTTAACAAATTCAGGGAAAAATTAGAAAAGTGAAATTTTCGTCTACCTGTAACTCTATAATTAAAATACCTCAATGTCTGTAAAAATTCTGGGGAATAGCTACTATTATAAGGTTGAAGTTTGGTAAGTTTCAGATTTTTTGAACAATTACTGTGGCCGGAATATTAATTGATTATTCGATGCTGAAAACCCCATGTAATTTACATTGAAAATTTTGATCGCTTTGGGGCACCCCTAAATATTAAGATAAAAGGCTTCAAACTTGAGGGCATTTTTTTAAATTTATTTCAACCCTTTTAGCCCCTGGGAGCATAGAAATCAAAAATGTTTAAAATAAGGCCACTCTAGTCCTCATACAAACTTATCATTTTTTGTTGTATTTTTTGTATGAAAATAGTTATTATGAATGAATATATTGACTGTAAATTGGGTAAAAACACTTCTAATGGCATCCAATATCAAAAAAGATGCCACGCCCATATTTGGTTAATATGGGACCTAGCGCCTATTTTTTAAATTTTGTATAAAAATAATTCTCATTTATGGATATCTTCACTTCAATCTGTGTAAAATCGCTTCTACTGTTATCCTATGAACTATGCTAACGATATAAAAAGGATCGGGCCACTATACCATATAGACCCCTTACAAACTCACCTTCCATTTTTTTTTTTAATTTTCGAAAATTATTTAAGTTTCAGTGGCGGATATTTGAGCTTCGGTGCTACTGAAATTAACGTTTTGCTTTTTCTTTGTTCCTATCTTCCAGTTCGTAAACACCCTTAGTTCTTTTATATGTTGTAATTTATGCAAAAATCCTCCCCTTTAATTTTTTAGATATTTAAGATATAGGAAGGTATTTTAAAAATTATTAATTTTTTACTCAAAAAAAAGTAAATGTTTACATAGCGCATTAGGCCATCTATTGCCGAAAAGGCTGCCATCTGTCGACCAACAGTAAACTGATCGTGTGGCGGGTAGCAATAGAAATGCGAAGCATTAGTTTAACTCTTCAATACTAATTCAGAATATGTTATAAAACATTCAAAACACGATTTTTGGGGCCTTTATCTACTTTTCTCGAAAACAAACGTGAAGAACTTTTTCGGCACCAGAGTCGTGTTCAGTGACTTGTAGCAACTTGACTATTATCAAATAGAGGATGATATCCTAGGTAGTGTGCGGACTTATGGATTACAATTTGAAGAATTCAGAATGCCAGTAATCAAGACTAGTAAGGGTATCTACCGATACCTTTCTATATTCTACACTTTATATAATTTCTTCGAAAAAGTATCATATGTGATGTTTCTATTACATTATATTATCGAACCGATATAAATCGATATTATCAAAAGAATATCTTTCATTTTTTTTATTGTATCTGTTGGCATGGAACGAAAAGAAGTACATACATATTTAAAAATAGTCCAGAACCAGAGGAATTCACTTTAATTCCATTTGTAAATGAATTCGTATTTCAATCATTCTTAAGAAGTCGCATTAGTATAAAGAATATGTATATAAAAAAAAAAAAAAAAAAAAAAAAAAAATTTTTAAAAAAAAAAAAAAAAAAAAATTTTCTTCCCGTTGCAAAACATTACAAAAAAAAAAATAAAATTTAGAATTTATAATATAAAATTTTCCTTCCCTTATCATAAAATGTACAAAGTGTCATTGCAGACAGACGTATTAATGTATTCATAGGAAATAAATAAAAAAAAAAAAATCATTCTTAAAGACAAACATTGTACATGTTTGCTTAACTTAAATTAATATGTGCAAGAGTTAAAATTCAAATCAAACCTCAAAATTCTAACCAAATAAAATATGCAAAGAAATATTAAAATTTCAAATAAAAGCCAGTGCGCGGGGTGCTACAAGTGTTTTTCGTCGTAACTTTTGTTTACGCAACTTAAAACTTTTATTCTTTTTATGTTTCAAAAAAAAAAAATTTTTTTTTGGTTACTTTTCCAGAGAAATTGTGATTTGCTCAAGACTTGCAAATCTTTATGAGTATTTCGAGTGACACGTACTATAAGCAATGTGCAAACATATACAAATGCTGTCAGTTGCTCTTTGTGCTGCTGGCAGATTTATTACTTTTCTTTTTCATTTTCTTTTGCAGCAAGAGAAGAGGAATCAACAAGATACAACATTCATACGCAACATGGTAGCAATCAACGCTGCGCGAAATGTTTGTAAATTTTCATTATAAAGAAAGGAAAACTTAGCTCAACTTTATGATTTTGTTTTGCATATATTTGCAAATATTGAAGAGTATATTGATTTTTAGCTAAAGCATGCAAAATGTCATAGAACGTTGATAAAGAGGGGGCAGGGAACTATCAGGGATTTTAGCTTAAAATTTAAACTCATTATATTCAAACTGATCGAATAAATCACGCTGGACCAAATATCAGGGCTACAAACCACTATAAAACTGCCAGTGGACCGTTTCAGTGGTTCACAATGCCTTTGTACCACTGGTTCGGTTCATGAACCTGTTCTGTTCGGTTCAAGTGAAGATATGTATAAAAACGTTTACTCTCACATATGCCTTCTTGATATGAACACTTTTTTTCGTTTAACAATCATCATTTTTTGCTTCCATTTTATATCAATTTTTTTAATTTAAGCTCTGATATAAAATAAAAAGATAAAATAAATAAAATGTATCAGAAAGTGCCAAAAAAAAAAAACAAACAATCTCCCACTTCGCGCTCTTAATAGATCCGACCGAGAGATTCAGATGGCTTGCTTTTTCCTCTAATGTACACGGCCAAGTTCAATCAAAAACTTTTAAATTTTTTTATGATGGTAATGAGGTAAATTTCCAACCACAGAAAGGACAAGTCTACAAGGACTTCTATCAACATTTTCAATATTTCCGCTTATACTCTTTTATAAAAATAAGCAACATCTTAACTCAACAAAATTTTATAATTTCACATTAAATAATATTAGGTTCTTTTAAAATAATCACGAATAGGTTCGAACCGAACCACATTTGCCGGTTAAATGTTTTGGTATTTTGTTTAAAACTATTTTCTATCACAAGAGCTGGTTCGGTTAACGGTTCGGAGAAAACACTCAAAAATGCTGTGGTTTGGTTCAAAAACCGGTTCGGTTTCAACCGGTTTGCAGCCCTGCCAAATACCACTTATCTCATCAAAGTGATCAAAAATATTAAAAGCTCTCAATATTTCCTTTAATGTTATACAAACTGATAAAAAAACAGATAAACATCAACATAACATCTTTCGGATGTTATTCAAGATCTGATCCTTCCAACGCAGCGGCGGTCTTTCTCGCTGTCGTGCTCCTCTTATTTCGTTCACTTGTTTCGCCGAGCCAGTTCATCCAATCAAAGCACGTGAACAACCCAGTGCAATCGTTTATTCTTACTGCGTGATTCATGCGAATATGGTACTCGTTGTCCACTGTGACAGGTCCAAAGATTTTACGAAGAATTTTTCTCTCAAATGTACCCAACGCCGATTTGTCAGCCTCTGACATGACCCATGTTTCTGCGCCATACATCAGGACTGGGATAATCAGCGTCTTGCAGAATACGATTTTGGTGTTCTGGATAAAACTCTACTTCGTACTTGCTTACCGAGACCAAAGCAGCATCGGTTAGCCAGAGTAATTCTTTGTCTGATTTCTAAGGAGGTGTTATTGTTCTTCTTTGCCTCTGATCCCAAGTAGACGAAGTTTTCAACAGACTCGAAGGTGAAATTCCCCACACTCACAAATTCTCTAGGGCGTGTTGCTGAACAGCAATTAGATACCAAGCACTTCGTCGTACTTTCGTTCACCATTAGTCCCATTAAGTGGAAACTCACTCCCATCTCTTTGAAAGCCCTGCTGACAGTGGCGTAGAACATACTCCATCAGGAGATTGAAAAAGCCGCAGGACAACGCATCGCCCTGTCTGAAGCCTCTCTTGGTATCAAAGATGTCGAAGAGATTTTAACCAACCCACATAACGCTTAGTGTGTTAGTCATCGTCATCATTCAGAGGCGAACGATTTATTCAGGATTACCAAGTTCAGTCAGTGCTTTATAAAACTTTGATCTTAGTGGCGTATCGAAAGCGGCTTAAAGTCGAGAAATAGGTGAAGTATTTTCATTTGCTTTTCCTTAGTTTTCTCCACAATCTCGCGTAGTGTAAATATGGAGTCGGTGTTTCGATGATCGTCGCCTCATTTTAGAAATATGAAAAGAGTGCTACGGAAAAAGTGTCGATATCTCTTCCAACCCAACGAATTTGAATCAATATGAACAGAATTATAACTTCGGATTTACTTAATTTTACACATACACTCTTGTTTTCTATAGCAACTGCGTGCTACTAACTTAATATTCGCATAACATCGTATATTTCTTGTATTTCTGTTTATCTTCTGAGTTGTATCTTTTACTTTCGTCCGCTTGAAAATCTTCCGTTTCGCTCAACATTTCGCTCCAACTGTGCGCTTTGTCATTGCATTTATATTACATCTGCCCGCTTTCTGCGACATATTTACTAAGAATACAAAAGTAGGACAACACTTAATTTTGTATAAGAACTCACTCAGCTCATTAACTGAAAACTGTCTTCAACAAATAAAACGAAACAGCAAACTGAGGAACTGAGAGGAAAACTTATAAAGAAAGCAAAAAGCAAAAAAGTATGTTGCCTGCCACTTGAGTCAATCAGCCTAACAGCAAGAAAAATGTTCAAAGGCTAAGAAAGCAGAAAAAAAAAAATGTGTTGGAATTAAGCATAAATCCTGTTTAAATAAATTTAAATTAGATTTGCAAAAGAAAAACAGTTTTATAAAAAAAAAAAAAAAAATAAAGCCGCCTCATTTGACAAAGCTCTTAAAATGTGCGTCATAAATTCAGCAACATGCTTCGCACATAAAAAATATAAAAAAATAGAAATTTAATCTGAATGCATGAAGGCATCTTGCATTGCCTTAGCCCTCTCCACTCCACTCCATGCAATTCACTGCTTCACTTCCATTTCCGGCTTAAAGTTTGTGTAACTAAACAAACATTGCAAAAATTGCAATGCTGCGACAAAATGGTGGCATCAACGGAGCGTAGCAGTGGTAAGTTTTAAATACACATACATACACAACACACACACACAAGCGAGAAGTTCATATAACTTGCAGCAGGCAATTTGTGGCCATGTGTGGCGGGCGTTCTATTTAAAAATGAGAGAAACAAAAAAAACAAAAAAAAAATAGCGTTGGTAACTTGCTGCAACAAAACAATAACAACAAATAACGCCAAAAATGGTGGATTCTCACTGAATTATGAACGGAAAAAATTGTTTGGAAAACACCAAATGTGAGCAAAAAAAAAAAAAAAAAAAAAAAAACTGTTTGCCTTTAAAATGGCGGCTTGCATTTACATTGCCATTATGTGCACTTCACTTCCTCTGACTTTTTTTATTTTGTTTTTCTTTTTTAACTATTTTATTGTTTGCTTGCAAAGAGTTGCCGTTTACAACGTTACGAATAGAAATAGCAGCGACAACAGCAGCAGAGGAAGTACTATAACAGATGTTAGCAAATACCCCAACTCATGGGAAATACAAACTTAATTCCCATTTACATAAAATTCTTATTTAAATTTCATTTCGTTATTTGATTATTCTAATAGAAACTTTTTTTTTTTATTCAGTTAATGGAATGTAAAGTCTACATTTAAATTTATTAAAAATTAATTTACTAAAAATTTTATAAATTTTTAATCACTCATATCGGTTTGTATGATCTATTATCATTTTATTTTTATTAATAAAGTGATGGATGAGGCGCTAATGTTTTTTTTAATTATTTTAAAATTACTCAAGCATAAAATTTTGTGGTAGCGCCACGCGCAGCATAGTAAAAAAAAATAAGAACGCCGCAGTGCTTGACTACGATATACCACGTATCTAATTTTTATAAACTTTTTTCATCATTCTTTATTGTATGTTAGCGCACTGGGTAAACTTTTATAAATATTTCAAGTTTATGGATAATATTTTATTTGCGCTGAATGTTAAAGTGATGAATCATGTGAGCCAAATTTAGAAAATAAGTTATTTTTAGCCTCAAAATATAATATTTCATGTTAAATTTGTTCTTAAATACGATAAATCCCTACTCAAATTGGAACATTTATTGGTACAATCTAGAGATGTGGCGGGACGGGAATCCCGTGGGTACCGCTGGGTCCCGATTACTTTTAGTTATAAAAATCCAAATATAAGGTTGTCAAATATCTAAACGGGCAATACTATATAGTACATCATTTGAAAGGTCTTGACATAACCTACAAAAACGACGCTATGCATGATTAGTTTGGATATAGACGTAAACATGGAGTTACTAACACCGAAATTTGCGCTATTTTGAAGTTGGATTAATGGTGTTTTGGGGGATTGGCACTATATCATTTCGAACCGCGGAGGAATGGTTTCGACGATTCAAAACCGGTGAAAACGATACAATGGATAAGCCAGCCGGCGGAAGACCTATTACGACAAATTCCGATCAAATCATGAAAAGCATCGCCCAGAAGATGGGATTTAGTAACCAAACCATTTTAAACCATGTGCGAAGGCTGGATACAAAAAAAACCTTGATGTTTGGGTGCCGCATGATTTGACGCAAAAACCTTCTGGACCGAATCAACGCCAGCGATATGCTGCTGAAACGGAACGAACTCGACCCATTTTTGAAGCGGATGGTGAAAAATGGATCCATACGACAATATCAAGTGAAAACAGTCGTGCTCGAACAGTGGCCAAGCCGGGATTGACGGCCAGGAAGGTTTTGCTGTGTGTTTGGTGGGGATTGGAAGGGAAATCATCCACTATAAGCTACTCCCATATGGCCGGACGCTTAATTCTACCATCTACTGCGAACAACTGGACCGCTTAAGCGGGATAAGCGGTTTACCAGATGGGTCCAGAATTGGCCAACAGGAAGGGTGTAGTGTTCCATCTTTGGTGGCTCGTCCGAAGTTACGGGAGCTCGGATTGGAGGTTTTATCGCATCTACCATACAGCCCAGACAAGCGCCAAGTGAATACCATTTGTTCCTGTCCATGGCGAACGCCCTTGGTGGTGTAAAGTTGACCTCGAAAGAGGCTTGTGAAAAGTGGCTGTCCGAGTTCTTCGCAAATAAGGTGGGGGGATTCTATAAAGGGGGTATTATGAAGTTGCCGTCTAGATGGAAACAGATTATCGAACAAAGCGGTGCATATTTGAACTTAATCCGATTACTGTAACACGTTTTATAAAGCATTGATTTATTAATCAAAAAGCTTAAAACCAAACAGTGCAGTGTTTTCCCTTATATATGTAGTGTTTTCCAACTTTAAATTAAAAAAGGTAATTGAAATAAAACACACTTAAAATTCGAATTTCGATGAAACCTTTATTTCAAATTAAAGTTTGGTTTATGCCATTATGTGTGAAATACAACATCATTCAAATGTCCACCTAGGGCTTCCTCGGTCACCTTGATCCGGAACAGGTAATTTTCAATGACTTTTCGGCACATATGGGGCGATGACTCCACCAGACCATAATGCGCACCAAACAGTGACTTTTGGTGGATGCAATGACCTCTCAACAATCACGTGTGGATTTTCTGAGCCCCATATACGGAAATTTTGGGTGTTCACATAGCCGTCCATGACGCCCAAAATCCGTTCGTAATGCTCGAAAAACATTTACCGGTTTTTCATCATTTTTATAGTATAATTTAACAAAATTAACACGTTGTGCGATGCTAAAACGATCCATAAAATGGCAGATATTCAACTAACACTTTAGAATGTATTTTTTACCTTTTTTCAAAACGTTTTTACGCCCGGGCCTCTTTATTTCGAAAGCCCGAAGTGGAAAACCCGATATTGCATTTTCGTCCATAAAAGTAATCGTGACCCAACCAACTTTGCGAAACTATATTCAAGTACCTACATAAAATGAACATAATCATAGAAACAATTGATAAAAACACATATTTAGCTACTATAAATGTTTTGTTTACTCAATTTTTATTGTAAATTATATTGTTATATATACAGTCATGAAAACATTTTCGAAATCACTAAAATTTAGTAATTTACTATTCAAATAAATTTTATTATCTTGTAATTCTCAAAAAGTTAAGGCATAAAAAATATAGTTTCTGCGAGATCGATGTAAGACGTCAACAATGGACATAAAAATAACCTAAAAATAATTTGGACGTAACACACGAACCAAAACTGGTTCGTGTGGTACGTCCACAAGTTTCGTCACAAGTTATTGATATGATACTTTATTGATATGCTTAAACTGTTTGAGAATTATAAAATTATAAGAATTTATTTGAAAAGTAAATCATTTATTTCGAAAACAGGAGCCTGACTGATATTGACATTTTTCATTGCAATTATTATATTTATTTTTGTTATTTTATTCAGTAATTGTGTACAAATATTCAAAATTGATTTATTGGAGGATAACCAGAGACTCAGACATGTAACATTATAGAAATGTTACGAAAATTTTATTTAAAAATGGAAAAGTACATTTGTACCTTGTCAAATGCATAAGTTTTATATAATTTCAAAATATATAAAATTATTTAAATTAAAATGCAATCCAACTTATTTATAATGATTTATTATACCCGCCACATAGTATGAAGGGTATTATCAGTTTGTCGGAAAGTTTATAACGCACTAAAGGAGATTTCGGAGACCCCATAAAATATATATATTATAGATCAGCTCGACGAGACAAATCGATTTAGCCATGTCCGTTATTCTGTCTGTCTGCTGCAATGAGTTTTTTCAGAGAGTTTTAATGATATTGATCTGAAATTTCAAACTTAAGCTCTTTTCGATCCTAGGCAGTTTGTATGTCAGAACAAAATCACTAAAATTTCTGTGGTGAAAAGGAAAAAGTGCTAAGGTCGACTTAAGCAATAATTGAGATAAGAATAATACTACGCTGATCTCCGTAACGAAAAGTACCTCCATGCAAAATTTGAATTATTTTTTACGATTTTTCAGAAAGTTATAGACAAAGTAATTTTTCTTCATCTAACTTTTCTTTGTACAATTTCAAATTATTTTAAACTTAGACAGTACTCTCCGGTAAAATCAGACTTAAGCAGTTTTTCGTTTTAACAACAGGTTTAGTGATTTTATTTCAAATAAATTTTTATAATCTTATAATTCTCAAACAGTTTGAGCATGACAATATAGGACTTTCTTCATAATCGAATATGAGACCTGTACAAGGGCCATGAAAAATTACCTTAATAAATGGTGTGGATGACCCACACGATCCAGTTTGGCCTTTCAACACAAGTTAGACAAAGACTGCAGAAACTCCTATATCACATAAAACTTTTTGACAATAGGACTATCAAGGTACTGCCATTTCAAGGAATACTTTTCCTAGTAATGTTATTTAATGCCATACTGAGAATTGGGCATTTTCCATGTCTCAAAGGAATTATGGAAATTCATACAGACCTATAAGTTTACTGCCTACATTTTCAAAAATATTTGAAAGAATATTTATAGAGAGATTTCTCGTTATATTAAATGAGCGAAGTATTATTCCTGCATTCCAGTTTGGTTTCAGGCACCAACATGGCACTCCAGAACAAGTCCATTGAGTTGTACATCACATTCTAAACGCTTATGAAGAGAAGCGTTACAGTTCTGTTTTTCTTGGACGTGCAGCAGGCGTTTGACCGCGTGTGGCATGAGGGATTGTTGCAAAAAAATCAGGATGTACTTACCTTCAGCTCATTTTCTCCTCCTAAAGTTTTTCTTATCCGGTCGGTGTTTCCAGGTAGCTATAAAGAATGTTAACTCGACGATACGGCCAATACGTGCTGGATTACCTCAAGGTAGTGTACTGAGCCCAACTCTTTACTCTATATACTGCAGACATGCCTAAACCGGTGGGCGATCACATGTTGTTGGTTACGTATGCTGACGATACGGTTATTATGGCTAATTCAAGTTGCCCTGTTGAAGCTTCAGAATACCTTCAAGAGTTTTTGGACATTTTTCTTAACTGGGCTAATCGTTGGAACATTAAAATAATCAGCTCAAAATCTGCACACTGCACGTTCATGCTGAAAAGAGGCTTTTGCCCCTCAACAATCTCAAGTGTAAATATCCCTCAATTTAACTTCGTCAAGTATTTAGGAATGGTATTAGATAAACGGCTTACTTGGCGCAACCACATATCTATGATAACTGGAACTTGTCGAGCGAAACTGAAAAAACTGAACTGGCTTTTTAAGTCCACAGCCAGTAAACTACGGCTTAGCAATAAGTTGCTCATATACAAAATGGTTATTGCGCCATCGTGGAGATATGGGATACAACTGTGGGGCACTGCCTCGAAAACCCATATTGAGCATGTTTAAAGAATGCAAAAGACTATACGATCAATCTATAATGCCCCGTGGTTTGTTCATAAAACGGTCATTAGCAACAACTTAGATGTGCCAACAGACTTTGATGAAATAAATCGACACAGCTCCAGATACAACGATCGTCTACGTGATCACATTACCCCCCTTTGGCTTCGGCTCTCGCTATCAACACATGTAGAAGGCGCCTCAAGAGACTCCACACAGGAATGTTAACGCAAAAAAATACCGATGTCAAAACATAAAAAAAAAAAAATAAAAAAAAAAAAGTTAATCACTTATTTCGAAAATGAGAGCCTGGCTGATACTGTTTAAAGTAATTGTGAATTATATTCATTTTTTCAATAAATGAATATTTGCAATAATCACAATGAAAACCAGAAGCAATGTTGTGTAGTGAAATTGCAGTGTTGTACCACGCTACAAATGCTCTGAATTCACTTTCTTATGTATTTGCGGTATCATAGTCAAAGTAAAAGCGGAGTGCGAGTTTAAACAATAAATGGAAAGAGAATATCTCTTTCACTATGACATCTCACAGCTTTGCATATAAGTAGTATGAAATTTTATAGTTTCTCGTATCGCATCGCTAGAAAGCACCCTGTCCTCAGCCTTAGTCATAGTCTCTGAGATAATACGATTGATACGCAGACAGTAGTATAGACTGGAACTGTGTGTTTCATCGATTAATCAATCAGCAATCGATTATTTTGTATAATCCAGTGATCAATTAGTTTAAGAATCAATAATCAATAATTCAAGTGAGGAGTAAAAAAATAACAAAACAAGGAAAAACGTTAACTTCGGTGGAACTTCGGTGGAACTGAAGCATAAATACCCGCCACACGAATCTTTGAATAGTTTATGTGCGATCATCAGTGGCTTATATACATTTACAAACATATAGACGAAAATAATTAATTTTTGGGGGCTATACATAAAAATAGGCGTGGCATCTTGGTTTTGGAATTGGATGATGTAAGAAGTGTTTTTACCTAATTTGGAGTAAATAAATTCATAAATAATACCAATTTTTATTCAAAAATTGGAAAATGGGCGGTAAATTTGTGTGGGGGCTACACCTAAAAATGGGCGTGGTACTTTGTTTACGACATTGGATGTCATTAGAAGTGTTTTTATTCAATTTTGAGTGAATACATTTATAAATAATACCTATTTTCATACAAAAATTGAAAATGGGCGGTAATTTTGTATGGGGGCTATACCTAAGAATGGGCGTGGCACCTTGGTTTCGACTTTGGATGACATAAGAAGAGTTTTTACCCAATTTGGAGAGAATACATGCATAAATAATACCTATTTTCATACAAAAATTCGCAAAAATTTCGGTAAGTTTGTATGGGGGCTCCTACAAAATGGGTGTGGCAACGTGGTTTTAACATAGAAAGTAGTCGTTGCTGAGAAAAGTTTAAGTTCCAAATATCGTCGTAATATCTATATTTCTTCATCAAAAAAAATGCGTAGAAATAAACAGACGAACAGACGGACAGACGGACATGGCTAGATCGATTCGTCTCATCGACCAGATCAAGAATATATATACTTTATGGGGTCTACGACGTCTCCTCAATGCGTTACAAACTTTCAGACAAACTGAATATACCCTTCACTCTATGTGTGGCGGGTATAAAAGCTCTTCACTTACTATTCTTAGTATTTAATTTTGTTTTTTTTCAATCATCATGTTTAATCAACAACAATCAATTATTTTTACGATCATTAACAATCGATTATTCCACAGCCATAGGATAGACTACAGAACGGATATAAATAGACCGATACCCCTAACAATGCAGATCAATAAATGGTATATATATACTTTATAGGGTCTATCATGCCTCCTTTTATACTTTTGTATCATTTAACCTAATTTTTTCTGTACATTTTAAAACAATTTATTTAAATATGTTTTCGTATTTCTTTCACAAGTAACTCACACTCCCATGAGTGATATATGTAGATATTTTCTGAAATCAAAGTTATGGTTATTTTTAATTGAACCCTTGAGACTTTTACATAATACACCCATGTTTATCTGAAGTATCTTAATGTTTACATTTAAAACAATCAATACGTACAAACATGCAAACACCATTTATATGTAGCATGTATGTGTACAATTGATATTTTTAGACACAAATATTTACAAACGGACGGACATAGTACTATTTTATGCTTTGATATTAAAGTGGTTTGTCCAAAACCTAAAATTTTGTTGAGAAAATTATACTCAAACGTAAATTATAAATTGAGGCAAAACAGTATAAGTGGCAATTTTGTGGCTTTTGCGTGCACTGAATAAATTCAAACGTGCAGCGTAAATATATAATTTTTTTATAAATAAAATAAAAATTTAAATAAAATAAAAATATCAAAAAAAAAAAAAATAGTTTAAATTATTTCAAAATAAATATGTCATGAGACATTTAGTGTAGTTGTTTGCATGTGAGGCTCTTAATCTAAATTGTATAAAAAAAAAACAAAAAAATAGAAATGTATGCCACTCTATGAAGGAAAAATGTTTTCATGTAAATGAAACTCTTACGCGAATAAAGTCAGGCAACCACAAAAATGAAGCTAAGTGTTATTAGAAGTTTAGAAAAAAAATGTAATGTGAAGCCACTTACTTATATGCATAATCCTTTCACATGCTACACAACAAACCGCAACTCAACACAACTTTTTGCAAATAGAACCCCTACACACATAAAGCTCAACTCTATTGCGACAATGTGTTTTTTTTTTTCTTCCTGTATATTTGCTGAAAAGGACATTCATACGCAAGCCACGCCCGCAGGCAAAAAAAAAAAAAAAGAAATGAAATGAAAAAACATGCAAACTAAAACTCAAACACTGAAAAACAAATAAGAAAATAGACAAGAAAAAGAAGTAGAAGACAAGCATTTGTTCATGCTGAATATAGTTTGGCAGTAGGAAAGGAGAAAACCTTTTTTTTTTTTTCATATAAATGAGAAGAAAAACTTCACATATAACTTGAACATGAAGACAACAGTAACTACTCTTTTGCTTATCTACGTCCAGGCGTGCATCCTGTAGTCATCCATTGAGGCAGTCGTTCGTCCTACATCCTGCGTCTCACTTGAGGCGCTTCTCTCTCTCTCATCATTTGCACGACAGTTCTTTTATTCGCCAGCTTAGTCGTTTTTCTCGCTCGCTTTGTGCTTATCAAGTATGACTATGTTTGTATCTCATATAACGCCATTCTTTATTGCAAACGGCAACTCCAGCTACGCGAACACTAGAAACTTTATAATCTATGCTGTAGAAAAAACCTGATTTGAACGAAAATTGTATACCCTTTACATAAAGTCTTCAATATTTATAATAATAAATTGGCTAAACTAATTGCTTAATCCTTTGACTGGCAAGACTGAAATAATGATCCGATCAAGTTGATAATTTTTTCTTAGTCTAATCAAATATTGGAGAAAAAAGCTAAAATTTAAATTTTGAGCCAAAAATTTTAACTAAAACAACCCCCAGAACAACTCTATACGGTCTTGCCGGATTCCTTTAAAAAATGTAAGCATATAATTTTGCAGCGAATTATTACACCGAATCCGAATTAATACTTTGAACCTTTTTTCCCCCCTTTCCATGCTTCTAAATAGGAAAATAGCGTTCACCATCATATCGAATGTAAGAAATTTATTGAACAGTTTTTTCCCAAATTTTGGGGGAGCAACGATGGAGAGTTTACCTCTTACAGTTCTACTGCAGCTATTTACTCACGGAATTCTGGAAGCTTGAAAAGATTTCCACATTCGAGCATACGCTTAATTCACTCTCCCAGCGTTGACACGTTTATAGTATATAAAATGGCATTCGTGTAAGCCACGACCACCAAATTGTTATAAGAGTTTTAGTTCTAATGTGATATCGACCCATTAGACCATCTATCAGATCGACATCAGACATGTGAGAATTATATTCCTGTATGATTTGCGGACAATTTATTTCTAGATATTCTTTTTCATTTATGTCATACCGGGGAATCACCACAAATTGTTCGTTGGGATTTCTTCTTTTGAATGGTTTTATACCAACTTATGAAGATCTCTGGCAAACAGTGTCATTATTAGAATTTGTCAAAATAGAACATATGGTGACGTTGCTCTAAGTTCCGATGCATCAGGTAAAATATTATTATCGCCATGTGTTGACGGAGATTATGCTTTGTCTTTGTACTGCACATTTATTCATCGACACAAATAATTTTAGAATGGAATTAGATCCTTAAATTTGTTAGGCAGTGTACGGAAGCGAAACAATGAATCGAATATAAGTTCAACTTTTTTTCTTTCGAAACGATTAATCTTGAAACGACAAATATTTCTTTATGGCCAAAAATCGTTCCGACGGCATACACTTTTGAATTGACACAGAATTATTACTGCCCCAAAAGTTGTCTATATTGGCTAAGCGGTAAAACGACAGTATCCCAATGTTATGCCATATCAATATAAACTAAGGCTTTAAAGCGGTTCAGTGTAAGGTGACCATGCAATATTTTTTACTTATATTAAATTTAAAGTGCATTTGTTGCTTATCAAAAACAATTAATAACTTTACTTAAGCAAATATATTTGTTTGAAACATTATACTAACCTAACTTCATTAAAAATCAATTATTTAAATTTAAAATAATTAAAAAGTTTAACATGGCAACCTTAATCACGAAATCACCATGGCAATCTGAACCAAAACTAAACCAATTTGGGGCCTTGATAGAAAGATTAGGTATAACATAACCACATAAACGGGCTCATCGACACTGTCATCACAGCTGAAAATCTATCGTCTCTTTTGAATTCAACGAAATCGATAAACTTTTTCAATTGTTCATCTGGCAATGGTTCAGAGGCCGTTTTTTTTACCAGCAGACCGACAACACCGTTCAGAGACGGTCTTCAAATTTTCGTTTCAAAAACTCACATTAAATTATTTTAACTTTCTTATTATATTATGTGACTCCAGTAAAACATATTTAGAACCTATAAAAAAAATACGGAACCGATATCTCTTTTCCAAAGGTTTTTTTTTAATTTGAAAAATCAAAATTTTTATGCGTAATTTTTGGCGCTTAACTGCCTCCAGAACTTAAACGTGGTGTCGTACAATCTTACTCTTAGGCCCTTTTTAATTCTGAAACAGTTCAACCATGTAATATATGTATAGGAGTTCCTGCGTAATCGGTAGTCTTTTCCTAACTTGTATTAAATCCTTATTATTTATAACGTTCAGTTTAAATATCCCTTGCTAACTTGTTACGTCCGATCACACAAAAACTACATTGTTTTGCTTTAACTGTTTGAGATTTATAAGGTTTTAAGAATTTATTTGTAAAGTAAATTTTATTGATTTCGAAAATGCAGAGCTTCTGGAGAAGGATTCTATGATTGACTTTGCTGTGGACCCTGTCGGAAAAAGTCAACAAGAACTGAAGTTCAAATACACATGCACCGGTGCCAAAGTCGGAACGTGAACTGTTTGACATTGAAATTAAACACGAGGGTGATCGAAGCATTGAAGTAGAACACTATTAATGGTTAATAAAGTACAGGGTTTAAAAGTAACGGGTGATTTTTTAAGAGCTTGAGAACTTTAAAAAAAAAAAACGCATAAAATTTGCAAAATCTCATCGGTTCTTTATTTGAAACGTTAGATTGGTCCATGACATTTACTTTTTGAAGATAATTTCATTTAAATGTTGACCGCGGCTGCGTCTTAGGTGGTCCATTCGGAAAGTCCAATTTTGGGCAACTTTTTCGAGCATTTCGGCCGGAATAGCCCGAATTTCTTCGGAAATGTTGTCTTCCAAAGCTGGAATAGTTGCTGGCTTATTTCTGTAGACTTTAGACTTGACGTAGCCCCACAAAAAATAGTCTAAAGGCGTCAAATCGCATGATCTTGGTGGCCAACTTACCGGTCCATTTCTTGAGATGAATTGTTCTCCGAAGTTTTCCCTCAAAATGGCCATAGAATCGCGAGCTGTGTGGCATGTAGCGCCATCTTGTTGAAACCACATGTCAACCAAGTTCAGTTCTTCCATTTTTGGCTACAAAAAGTTTGTTAGCATCGAACGATAGCGATCGCCATTCACCGTAACGTTGCGTCCAACAGCATCTTTGAAAAATACGGTCCAATGATTCCACCAGCGTACAAACCACACCAAACAGTGCATTTTTCGGGATGCATGGGCAGTTCTTGAACGGCTTCTGGTTGCTCTTCACTCCAAATGCGGCAATTTTGCTTATTTACGTAGCCATCCAACCAGAAATGAGCCTCATCGCTGAACAAAATTTGTCGATAAAAAAGCGGATTTCGAACATTTCGAACCGAACACTGATTTTGTAATAAAATTCAATGATTTGCAAGCGTTGCTCGTTAGTAAGTCTATTCATGATGAAATGTCAAAGTATACTGAGCATCTTTCTCTTTGACACCTTGTCTGAATCCCGCGTGATCTGTCAAATACTAATGCATGAATATCCTAACCTCAAAAAATCACCCTTTACAAAGCTTAAAAGTTTAGTATTAGAGTATTGGTCTAGAAAAATATCATTGGAAGCTGCCAAAGTTTTCTTTACAATTCCACAGTGCAATAGTCTTGCTATAAAATGTCTTCAAATAAAAGTTCCAACTAAATGTTGTATCCAGTGTTTCTGAACGTCAATCCATGCCTTAGCGGCTTTAAAACGCATATGCGAAGTGGGCATTCGTTCATACCATTTCTTGTAATAATACAGTTTCGGAACTTAGCATTTAATAGATCAATTGTTTAATCAGCTGCATGGATTAGCAGAGTCACAAACTTCATAATAAAATGGATAGTACCCATATTTAAAGTTGCTTTTTTTCAATTTAGTGCAATAGGAGTAAAAGTATTTCACGCTTTTACGTGCTAACATGTTCCTTTTGCGCAAACATATAAACAAAACACAAAAGCATCCGGAGTTCCTGTGGTGTTCTTTATGATTTCCCGGGTTTTGTCTTTTTGCACGTTGTGGGTTTCTATTTTCAAAAGGCGTTTCTATACATACACATACATACATACCATATACATATACGATATAAAGGAGTTGTATGCTTTTGTAAACTTGTACATATTATCAAAGGAGCATTGTTATCACGTTGCCTGCGCTGGTGCTGGTGCTGCGGCTGATGCTGCGACTGCTACATCTCCTACTGTTATTCCTGCAGAGTCTCATGCAACATCTTCAGCTTCTGTTTCTGCTACTGACTCCGATTTGGTTACGTTTTTTTTTTTTTTTTAGTTTCTATTGTCATCGTTGAAGTATTTAGCTATGTAAGCATTGTGTTTGGATGATTTACACTTTCGCAACTAACGAAGTACAAGTGTCGACTAACGCCTTCAGCATAAATGCATGAAACATGCACGGGGATACGACGAAACGGCATAAAGAAACGACGAAATAAGATATAAGGTACGAGTATGTAGCAAAAACAACGCCACAAGTGGGACATAGATGCGCGCTCATAAGGATATTAGCTTTCAGTTGTTGTGTGCGACGTTAGTGTTGCAACTTCCTTTGTTGCTTTGCTTCATTGCACAGCGTTTTCCTTTATAGAATTTCATTGCGTTGAGCTTGGCTTTGGCATCGAAATGTATCATGAGTGGGAATTAACTTGTAATCAAATTGACAGCATCTTTGCAATTTTCTTATTGGCATTGAAGTGTTTGCATGCAGCATGCGATCGTAAATACAAAATTACATCACACACACACACACACACACACACACACAACGTCACACCTACATAATCGATTTTCAAAGAAAATGTATTTTCTTAGAGAGAATGAAATATCCATTTACTTATTACAAATTTGTATATGCATATGAGTATAATCTTCAAAGTTTTTTTTCAATTTTATTTTCCTTCCTTGAGTTTTTTTTTTTTAAATTGACATTTGTTTCAGTTATCACTCAACTATCTTAATCTGTTTGAAAACAAGAAATAGTCACAGAGAGCTGAATCTGAATAATATGTTGAATGGGATAGCAGAGTGTAGTTCAATTAGAAATTTTTGCCATGACAACTACACACATTTGCACGACTAAATAATATCCATATGAAAGGTCTTCCTTAGCGTTCTTCGGTTCATATCCACTCGGAGAAATCTATTGATTTAACTTTGTGTTTGGCATTTTGTGATGGATACTAGAGGTGGTAAACAATCGATGGCACTATCGACACTATCGATGGTGGAGCACTATCGAGTCGGTCTACTATCGATGGTGCCGCACTGACGATAGTGTTCGATAGTTTTGTTTGCACAACACTGAAATAAATTGCGCGTTTTTATTCATTTGTGGCGTCTTTTGGCTTAAGAAAATAATTTTGTTGACTGCAGTGAGAATATTGTTTAATTAAATTATGTTATATATAATTAAACCAAAAAAAAATGGATCGATTTCTCCAAATAGGTAATTAACAAGGCACTGTTGAAGGAATTTCAATTCATTTAAATTTTTCATTTAAGTTTTTGTATTATAAAAGGTAAACGCCGCAATGCTAAGGAATCATGTGATTGTAGCACATCAGATTCGGACAAAAGCAAGTAGGAAATTAAAAATGAAAATCAAAATATCGGATGTATGGAAATATTTTAAAAGATCAGACGACAAGAAATATGCAAAGTGCCTGACGTGTGAAAAAGGATACAAGACAAGCGGTACTAAGTCAAATTTGGGAGATCACCTAAAAGGTTTCATCCAAAATTTGAAGGATGATGGAGCTGAAACCACTAGTGATGCAGATGTTTTTCTTGCGGGCGACAGCACACCCTCTACAAGCAGCAGCTGCAGATCCACCATGCGATCAATAGATTCCTACATAAAAAAATCTTTTAACAATTCGGAATCGGAAAATTTTAAACATATGTATGTCAACAAAAAGCGTTGATAATGACGACAATAATGAAAATGGTCTTCCTTATACAGAATTAAAAAAATATAATTGACGCCGATCCTATTGCAGAGGAGACACAGTATGAGGAAATAAAATAGCTCTGGAGTGCTTACAAGACCTGCCTCGAAACGTTTAACTTGAAAGCATTAAGAGTCTTTTAAAACATGGATCGTAAATAATATAATAATATATAATATATAAATAATATAATAATAATATAAAGGGTGGTTAAATTTCAAGGGCCAATGTTGATTTTGAATAAAACACGAATTATTTAGGAAATTATTGACATTTCTTTTTATTATGATATATTGGTATGACTCATTTATGTATGGAACAAAATATCGGCCAAATGGCCGCCACGGCTTCGGCGGCACACCTTCATCCGATGGTCTAAATTTTCGATGACGCTGAGGCATAATTGAGGTTCAATGTCGTTAATTTGCCGAATTATCTCATCCTTTAGCTCTTGAATTGTTGTTGGCTTATTGGCGTACACCTTTTCTTTCAAATAACCCCAAAGAAATAAGTCCAACGGTGTCAAATCACATGATCTTGGCGGCCAGTTGACATCGCCGCGACGTGAGATTATTCGGCCATCAAATTTTTCGCGCAAAGAGCCATTGTTTCGTTAGCTGTGTGGCAAGTGGCACCGTCCTGTTGAAACCACATATCGTCCACATCCATATCTTCCAATTCAGGCCACAAAACAGTTTCACCACTGAGGTAAAAATGTGCCTCATCACTGAAGATGATTTCCTTCGAAAATTGATCATCCACTGTTGCCATATCTTGCCACCATTCTGACCATTGACGACGCTTTAGTTCTTGAGTCAATTGAACCTTGTAAGCGTGTAAATGCAAGTCTTTATGCATAATATTCATCAACGACGAGCGTGAGAGGTGCAATTGTTGGGCACGACGACGAGTTGAGGTGGACGGCTCTTCAGCCACACTATTGCGAACAGCAGCAATATTTTCTGCAGTACGAGCTGTACGAGCATGCACTGGTGTTTTCACATCTCCTACAGACCCGATTTGCTCAAATTTTTGCATGATTTTTTCCGATTGTACTCACATTTGGACGATTAAATGTGACCGAAAAAATCACGAAGTGCACGATATGCATTTTGATTTGAACGCCCATTTTCATAATAGGCCTGAATAACTTTAACACGTTGCTCGATTGTGTATCTTTCCATGGTTCAAATTGAGTTAGTCTGAAGTTGAGAAATGTCAAAAGAAATGCAGGAAAAAAACTTGACGTTTAGGTGTGGTTCACATTCAACATCGGCCCTTGAAGTTTAACCACCCTTTATAATTAATTTATAATAATTTTTAACGAATTTTAAGACCAAAATCGAGCAATTTTATTGCTCCTACGAACGGAGAGTTAAAGGTAAAGTATTTTTATATTGGGCACTATCGAGGCACTATCGAGGGCACTATCGTCCACTATCGATGGTTTGGAAAAACTATCGCCGACCATCGATATTGCCGACCATCGTTGGTGCCGACCATCGATAGTGCCGACCATCGTTGGTGCCGACCATCAATAGTGCCGACCATCGATAGTTTACCACCTCTTATGGATACATGTAACATCCACGAATACCGTACAAAACTAATTCTAATTGCATGTAAATATCGTCACACTCCCTTAAAGTGGTCAAACGGTATAACTGAATAACTAAAATCACAGCATCCATGGCGTATTTTTTCATGTAATGGACTGTCACGGAAATTAGTAAACTATTTTTAAACCATTGAAACTGATAATAGTGGACAGAAGCAGTGTTGCATACGTTTCGAATCCGTTACAAGTCCGTTTAGGCATTCAAAAACGATTCTGAAAAATTTGAGCTGACGAGTCAGTTTCGAGTACATTTAAATGTAGAAACTGGCTGAAAACTGAAAAAGAGCGGAAAAAGGATGATTGAGTAAAAAAGTAAGCGCGAGCAAGACCGGATATTTTGGCTAGAATTTAAATAAGTTGATTTAAACTCTTTTTTTGCAAAATTTTGAAAAAGAATTAAAAAAGTTTTTAAGCATTTTTAACTCTTTAAGTTTAAAACGTTGAACTATGTATATATTTTATTTTTAGTTACCCTAAGAATGTACAATAATAAACAAACAGCATAAATCACTCTCGCTTATATTTATGTCAAGTTGTGTGGTAAGTGGATATTTTTTCTGCTAAAGTCGCCGCAACGGATTTACAAATCGCGATTCATATTGTTCTTTTCCATTTGTCGACGACGTCGTCGTCATCGTTGCTCATGATGCGGTAACTTAGCCAAGTAAATTGCAAAACTATTGTTTTATGTGCATGTTTACTGTTTTTGTGGTTATTGTGTTGCAGTCGCTGACGTCGTCTGTTTTTTTTTTTTTTTTTTGTTTTGTCATTTTACCTGCACATATTGCAGTATTGCTCCTGGTGACCTCATTTGCTAACATGGAATAGACGCGAACAGATCAGGCTGGAGAATTGTTGCCCGGTTTTATTTTACAGTTGCATAATCACTAAAAATAAAACAAACAAAAAAACAACAACAATGAAAGTGCATAAATATAAGAAGAGGAGATGTGGTGAATGTAGATGCGAATGCGGATAGAGTTTTATTATAAAAATGCATATTGGATGGATGCAGCAGGCCTGTATGTCCATTTGCAACTCTGTCGTCGTTGTGCATTTGCTTTGCTTATTCTGAATATTCTGCTCCAATTCTGCGCACTTAAACGCCATCCGCCATTTGCTAAGCGAGCAAACAAAGCGACTCGACTGGGTTCAAATGAAAGTTCTATCAGGGGCACTCAAGCGCACGAACGAGTTGAAGTGGCCGAGTGGTTTCTGTTGGTTGATTTTACTTTTACCTTTTGCACAACTCACTTTGCCGTTTCTTTATTATTTATTTTACCTACTGATCCTTTTCATACACAACGTCTTCCTGTGCAGTATTTGTGCGCTTATGTTGCAAATTATGGAAAAAAATGCTGATTTAAATTGTTGCCTTTCGCGCTGCATGCAACTTTGTCGTTGTTGTCCTGGTCCTTAGCGCCGCTTTTGTCTGTTAAAGGACTTGGCTCAGTTGTGGCTTTTCTGCGGTTATGTATCGTTTATTTTTTCTTTTTTTTTTTTGTTGTTTTAGCTGTATTGTCTCATAAAGTATTTTTTTTCTTTTGAATAATCTTTTGATAGAAGATTTTTTTTGTTGATCGATCTGATGTACATAAGGTGCATTCAGACACACAGATAATTTTAATCAAAGTTATGTCGAAAAAGTTTGGTGAAATCATTGAGTTTTAATTAAACTCGAATTTGTTGTTCATACTTTCAACAAACTTTAGAACAAAAATTGATTATCTTTGTCGATAAAAATTTTGAACAGTTTGTTGTTTGTATTAGTAATCGGCAATTTTAATGAAAATTAACATAACCTGGTAAACTTTACATGAAATATCTTCGATATGTAAAGATATGTTTTTCATCTTTAATCTCAAATTTGTAAATGCCTTTCCGGGTTGGCAAGGTTAATTTACTACAGATTTGGAAAAATGTTAATGGTATACTTATACGAAACATGACAAATAGTCCCTTTCCGGTATAGCCATCAGCGCCTTCTTCGATTTAGCTTTTATCTCTAAACACTCTCAATCAACTCGAAACGCGTTCCCCTGAGTGGTCTCTTGAGTTTTGGGAATAGCCAGAAGTCACACGGTGCCAAATCAAACGAATACGGTGGTTGCGGAGCGATATTGGTTGGATTTTTGGCAAAAAAGTCACGAAAAATCAGTACAGTTTTAAAAAAATCATCATTTTTGGTACCAACCGAGACTTGACACGTTTGAGGCCCAAAACATCCTTCAAAATGGTATTAATTGATCCATTCGATACGCCAATTTCATCAGCAATGTCTCTCATAGTTAATCGACGGTGTGCAAGAACTAATTCTTTTACTTTTTGGATGTGAGCATCGTCCGTTGAGGTCTTCTCGGCCTTCTGAGAACATTTTGTACCACCGACAAACGTTGCTTCGGTCCAAGGTAGCTTCTCCGTATGCCACAGTCAACATTCGGAATGCATCCGCGCACTTAATTTCGTTTTTCACACAAAATTTGATGCAGGTTCTTTGATCCATTTTTTGGAATAGGTAAAAATCGAAGACGATCCAAAACACGTGCAAGCAAAGCAGCTGTCAACAATTAAGTAAACATTCAAAATGGCCGAGCTTGTCGGCATAAGTGAGAGACATGAGTACCAACATAACGCCACAAAAAAATCGAAATTCGAATATACGTAACCCGCGAAAATTCAAAATTCGCGATAATGTTTGAACACACCTCGTAATTAAACCAATGAAATTTGAAACCAACAAAAATAGATTTGTGAGACATGTTAAAATTTTGTTTGGAATTTGGTTGTTAGAGATTTTCGAGACACCATTGTTTATGTTTTTTTCGGGACAACCTAATCGAACTTTACAGCTCAACTCTTCGACAGATTTGAAGTTGACTAAAATTGAAGTAAGAGTAACTTGTTAAATTTTTTTTTTTTTTGCTTTCTAGAAATATATTGAAGCAAAGCAATTTATTTTGTGCACATTCAACGTTGATGTTGCATTTTGCTGATGTTTCAGTTGCTTTTACTGCTTTCAGATTCTTGTCAGTTTCGTTTTAAAGGAATTTCTCAACAATGCGGCCAACAATCAGGACAACTCATGCCCATTACTCGTAACGAACCTCTGGCCAAGACAAGAAGAACAAGAATAGAGTGCTGGAGTATGGCAACTGTATTCAAGTTTTGAAGACTTAAATCTGACAATGTGAAAAGTTTCCACTTGATGGTTCAATCAAAATCAGACATGAATGAGTTTCTTTGCTCTTCTTTGCCAGTTCGGTACTGTAAAGCTATAAAATATATAAAATAAAAATTGGCAGCCAAGCAACATGGCTGATAACTGGCCAAAAGTAATGTTGGTAACAGAGCCAGTTAGTGGGATAAATGGGCGTGGGTAATCAGCGACAACGTTAAATTAGCTTTATACTCGTATAAAAATGAAGTACATTTTTCTTTGTAATCGCTGTCTGCGTCGTCGTTATTGAAGCGCCATTTTTTTTTTTTTCATTTTTTTTGCCGTTGTCTGCTTCTTAAAATATCCTTCCGCTTGCAACTTCCGTTCGACGCCATGTTAGGAATTAACTTAATGTTTAATTTCGACACAAGTTTTCTTGTTCGTTGCAGCAGCAGCAACATGAAGGCGATTGGATAATATGGGGCGTTGTATATGTATGTGTGCCTTGCCAAGGAAATGAGTTGAGCTACTGAAGCAGCTAACTAAAGTGTCCTTAAGTGCTGCTAATGTAAGCAACACAGGGAAGTCGCTTAAACTTATTTCAGAATACAGATAAGAGAGAGAGAGAGATAAAGAGAGAGGAGTATTCAAGCAGTTACGCTAACTGGCATATGGCATTTTTTATTGCAAAGTTTTTATTAGACTTTCATTCTCATCGCTTTTGCACAAGATAAATTAGTTTTGCGGATGTGCTTACTAGCAGCTAGTAGGGTCACTTTCTATGTTAAGCAATATTGGATTAAAAAAAGTGAGTTTAAGAGTGTATATATAGTTAAAAGCATAGATTAAATGTTTTCAAAAGTATTTAAAAAGTTAACAAAAGCGCCCTGAGTTCGGCTAAAGGGTAAAAGTTATTTACCTTTACGCATATAGTTCACACACGCATTTTATTAGTTCAAGAGTTTAGCCTGAGCTGTTCGCTTCAACACAATATGCAATTATTTTTAGTAATTGCTTATTACTACTCCCATCTGCAACTCGAATGTGGATGTTTAGAAAGCACTTGGGTTAGAGGCAAACCACTAAGCCATCCTACATGACAGGAAAGTCTACCAAATCGAAAGCGATCTTTCTTCTGTACACTTATCAGTCAAATAGAGAGCCAAAAGTCAGTAGAAAATTAACCGAATTTTTTAACATGTTTTAGAAAGAAAAACGTTAAACTTTCTACATAACAGTTCACATAATGTTACGACAAATGTAACGAAATATGATCAATTGAAACATGCCGCACTAAGTTCAGGAAACTGAAATGGCTTCTACTACGTTCCAGCAAACTACGGCTTAGCAATAAGTTGCTTATTTATAAAATGATCATTAAACCATTGGGAATTTGATGAATACCAATTTCGAGCCACTGCTTCGAAATCAAAAATTAAATGAGTACCAAACGAAAAGCATTCTATATCAGCCTTGGTTTGTTCGTAGTACTGTCATTAGTCATGATTAAAATATGCCCATTTAATATGCCCAGCTCTGATATATCGAACGGCGGACCACATAAACCCTGTTAGTCGGCTCTTTCTATCTATTAATATTAACAGAAGACGGCTGAAGAGGTTCCACCCAAATGACATTCCAACACGGCACTAGAGTCCAATATTAATACAAAAGAACGCGAAGTCGGTATTTTTGCAAGATACCCTATACCCATGTTTATGTACATTAAGTTAAGTCCTATATTTGTTACATACCTTATTGTATTGGAATTTCAACAAAACTTGAAAATGGTGTAAATTTCTATGGGGGCTAACCTAAAAATTTTTGGTCCACCCATATTAGGATATTTCAATAATTGATGCTAAATTTAGACTTCCTGAATAAGAAACAATGACGTTTTTATTTAAAAACCCAAAATTTTGTATTGGAAAGACCCTTAAAAAGGGGTTAAAACAAGAAAAGCTTCGGAAGAACCGAAGCTCAAATACCCACCACCCAAAATTTGTATGATCATCAGTGACGTACATTATTTTCCGCAAAGAGGTTGGGTGGGGACGTCTCAAGTTGGGGCTCATATTAGAGGTATATATGTAAAATTTTACATAACATAACAAAAATTTTCTTGAAAAAATAAAAAAAAGTAGAAGGTTGTATAGGGTCTGTGAGTTATAGCGACCCGATCTTTGTCATATCGGTAGTACATTCAAAGGATGACAGTAGGAGCGATTTTACCCGGATTGGAGTGAATATCTTCATAAATTTAGAACTATTTTCTTACAAAATGGACGGTAAATTTGTATGGGGACTATACCTATAAATGGGCGTGGCATCTTGGTATTGATATTAGATGACATAGGAAGTGTTTTTAATCAATTCGTAGCAAATACATTCCTAAATAATAACTATTTTCATCAAACAATCGAAAAAAAAGTGGTATGGGGTATGGGGGCTATACCCGGAAATGGGCGTGGCACCTTGATTTTAACATTAGATGACTTTAGAAGTGTTTTCACCTTATTTGAAGTGCATTCATTCATAAATAAATACTATTTTCATATAAAAACTTTAAAAAAAGCTGTAAGTTTGTATGGGGGCTATACTAAAAATGGGCGTGGCACCTTGATTTTAACATACAAAGTAGTCGTTTCCGAGAAAACCTTAAGTTTCAAATTTTAGCTCAATATCTTCATATCTTCACCGAGAAAAATGCGTAAGAAATAAACAGACACAGACAGACAGACAGACAGACAGACGGACAGACAGACGGACAGACGGACATGGCTAGATCGATTCGTCTCGTCGAGCTGATCAATAATATAAATACGTTATAGGGTCTACGATGCATCCTTTAATGCGTTGCAAAATTTCCGACAAACTGAATATACCTGTTTAGTCTAGTGTAACAGGTATAAAAACAATAAGAATATTTAAATCCATTAAGACTGTTTTAAGTTAAAACGCCTATTTTTTTTTATTTCAAAACTTCTTTTAATCAACACGAGAACAGTTTTCTATTTTTACCTAAAAGCAAACGCTCATAAGTAACTAATACTTCTGTATTTTTGTTTTAAATGTTCACAATCAAAGAGTAAAAATATCCATTCATGCGTATACACATTCTACAATCTATTTTATACTTATTTACTGTTGAGCAAATATAAACTGCATTCGCCTGAAATCGGATATTATAAATTTTCAATTTTATTCATTTTCACTACTCACGTCTATGGTAGATGCAATATACTCGTAGTCTATCAATATATATTTTATATATACACGTACATACTTATATTGTATTGCAGTATGCGAGGGTTGCTATTTGTATATTAGAAATTGGTAACACTAATGTAAAAAAAAAAGTAAATAAATAAAACCGTTAGCAAGTGCACACCTGACGGCCTAGGAGAATCTATGTGATAGTGATAGTCTCTCTCATACGGTAGACAGCAGGACAGACAGACGGACGGACAGACATAGCTATATCGACTCGGCTTTCAATGCTGATCGAGAAGAAATATGCTTTATAGGGTCTACCTGTACATACATTTGCACAAGCTTAATATACCCTTTTAACCTCTTGGTACAAAGTATAAAAATATTTGCTATCGTTGGATACCCCATAACTTATCAATTATTCAAAAAAATTGCTCGCGTCGATTGAAGTAAGGAAATGCTTAAAAAGTTCAACAGTGGTGACAGGTGATGAGTCATGGATATGTGCATATGAGTCGGAAACAAGACGAGCCAAATACATCAAAAGTTGTTCGCTTACGAGTTATGTTACGGGTTATGTTGCCACTGTTCCGCTTGAGTAGTATGGTCAATTCTGAGTGGTACACGACTATTTGTTTGCCGGAAGTCTTCGGAGAAATTCGCAAGACCAACCGCAGAAGACGAAACATTATTTATCATGATAATGCGAGGTCTCACACATCTCGTTGAACAGGTGAATGCTTGATGACTCATCCGCCGTATAGTCCTGGTTTAGCACCCAATTCTTTTTATTCGCTCACATCAAGAAAAAACTGTGTGGTCAACGATTTATGAGTGTCGAAGCAGCAGTTGAAGCGTTTTGGTGGCGCCCCAGGGGAATGGGAAAAACTGGTATGGCTAATGTTTTAAAAGAATGCAAAAGTAGTTTGATCATCAAGGGAAATATATGGAATAACATAAAAGCCATTTTCATTTAAAATTTTTTTTTTATTATTTGCTGCTCCCCGACAAATAGCAACCCTCGTATTTGTATTTGCCACAAAATCATTTCGCTTTCTCATTTTAACTGCAACGCTTCATAGTTTATGCTTAAAGTTATTTATCCAACATGAACTAATGAGTTTCTTCTTCTGCACATTTTTTTCCCCGATTGATTTCATCTGTATTTGGCTTTATAAGTATGTAGCAATTTCTTGGCTTGATTTCAATTCAGTATAAAACGTTAAATGAAAATATTTTTATAGAAACAACAAAAGACGAATGAGTGAGATACATATTTCACTTGTGGCAGCGTCTGTATCTGTATCTGAGTATGTATTCCGTTTAGAGATGTGCACATTTTGTGTAATTTTCATTTTGTATTTCGTGCAAGTAGGCCGTTTCATCTCTAGTTTTGTATACTTACCTGTGATGTAATGCAATTCGATGCTTTCAGCAATATTTTTCAAGTATTTTTCGCTTTCGGCGCTTTTGTTTTATGCACAAAACTGAATGAAATGGTCCACATACACACACACACACTGACAAGCACTCATCTGAAAGCTCTACATTTTCTGGAACATGGAACTCAGAAGTCAACCTCCCTGTTGTGGGAATGTGTTTAAGCGCCCGAGTGCAATGCTCTTGTGTAACTCATATGTTGATTGCGATTTTCTATTTTAGTTTGCTGGTTTTTTTGTTTTTTTTTTTTTTTTTGCTGCACGCTGCACTTGAACATTTCAATTGTTTTTCTCTAAAAAATTGTTTCAGGGCAACAGCAACTCTTCTTCGTCTTTTTAAGCATTTTATTTTTTTATGGTTTCATCATTTAGGTTTTACTCACTTTCAACATTTCAACATTTCGCTTTTTCCATTTTATTGCAGTCAAAGTAGAAATAAATTCTGCTGATGCAGAACGCACTGACACAGAAATATGCTGAACTGAATTTTTCGATAGCTGCAGGAAAAATGACAATCGTTAACACCAGCGAATGTGAATTGTTACGTACAAGTAATGTTGACTTCGAATTGCTAGAAGTCAAAAACTACTTCAGTATGCTGCATGCTGTCTATTGTGCTGCGTATACGTAATATTATTTATATACAATACATTTTATTTTTCAATCTTTAGTTTTTATTTTAGAGTTTTAAGCAAATATTGATTACTCTAAATGTAGCTGAAACAGATTCCTATTGTTCAGTTTAGTGTTGGCAAAGAGAGTGATTTTTTGAGTCGCAGTGTGAATGCGACTACTTGAAATCGCAGTGATTGCAAACAGTGATAAAGTCGCCGTTTGCGAAAAACAATCAGTGATTACAGAACAAGTTTACTGTCCGCGAAAAGTGATATACAAAATTTTATAATATTTTTTCACCATCAAGTGACTGGCAAATGGCAAGTGTACTTACGAATTTGTACAGGTTCGGTGTTCAAGCGATTCGCGAAGAATGATAAAAGCACAAATCACTGATACATGAAGAGTTTCACTGTTTGCGAAGAGCGATACACAATAGGCCGATAACTGAACATGTTCACTGAGGAATAAGAAAGTCGCAATTCACTACTTTCAATGCGATTTTTAAATCACTGTGAAAAAATCACTGAAAGTGATTTTTTTTGCCAACACTAGTTCAGTTGCTTCTCCCTCGTCTTTCTTCGTTTTCAAATCAGGTGGGCGAGAATAAATTCATAGCTGAACAGGATATTGTGCCCATTCTCAATTGTTTTGGGCTTTGTCTCATTGTTGAGTTTTGTCGTCTTTCGATTAAAACATTATTTATTTACATCTTGACAGGTGTAATTGGATTATCTAAATGTTTTGCAAATATTATGCCTTTCAAATTCTTCAGAATTGGTGGGTGATTATGGGGCCACTACGTAGTACGTTAGTTCAAGCAGATATGAACATCGCGCAACATGGTTTTTTTCGATATGACTCTATTTTTCTCTGTATTTTTGTTTGCTGAACACGATTCTGGTGCCCAAAAAGCCCATCATTTTTGGTTTTCGAGAAAAATTGTGATGAGATACCTTAAAATCTCGTTGATTATGTGTTTTACCCACTCTTAAACTAACCTTAAATAAGTTTAAATCTTATTCTACTACACACCCGAAAAATTAAGAATATTGAATTAAATGGAGTTAACCTAGAAAATACGCTTATTCAATCTGTAAAAAAAGAGCCCAGAAACCGTTTTTGTTGATTATCGTGGTGTGATTCACTCTGAGTTCCTTGCGCCGAATGGTCAAATTTCGCCAGATTTGGCTCCCTTTGACTTTTTTATGTTCCCAAAAACCACTAAAATTGCTTCTTCGGGCATTTTGAGTCGATCGATGCCATCAAACAAAATTCGCCGAAGAAGCTAAAGGACAATGAGCGGGCCATCGAAGATTGGGTTAACCTCTAAAATGGTTGTATTGACTTAATTGGAGCCTTTTGAAAGGTGCCACAATAAATTTCGAAGAAAATTTAAAAAATATATGATTTTTTCCTTTATAGGTTCCGGGTACTTATTTTACAGAATGTATATATAAATATTTAATGTTCAAAAGTGCTTATCACATCATGATTTTGAGAATAGAAGGTATCTACCTACTTTTCTCAAGACCAGACGTGATATGCACTTTTTGGCCGAATCTTATTCAGCGCATAAAAATAAATCGGAGATAAATTAAGAACTTTTTATCCCCGTCCCCTACTCTTCTTCTCTTCTTTGAGTGTTACTTGGAGAAAGTCATTGTCTGTCTTGCTTCATTTGATCCCAGCACTCGTGAGCGCCCTGCAATTAGGGTCTTCCCTCATTTCATATGGGCGTGCTTAGCAACTTAAGTCTTGCGGAAAGTTGAGTTTATTTGAATTGCGAAGTCTTCTAAAAGATAAGATCACCTCTACCTTTAGGCAGCTAATACAACCTTAAAGTTTGCCCTCGTGAGTGCCAACTGGTAATGGTAACTATTACATTATTCTAGCAGTGAGACCAAAATATGTTGGGGCTAGTATAAAAACATACAAAAAAAAACACAAAAAATACCGGTGCCCTCAATATATCAATATATATTTGCGAGTAGTGCAAAAAAAGTGGAAAGTCGACATCATATTTTAGTGGTTTTAAAGCCTTCTTGCATCATTACTTTTCAAAAGAAACCGGTTTTGGGACACATCGTTTGAATGGTTTGAGAGTCCATAGCGGACATAGAAATAGAAAAATCTTTTTAAAATTATAAAATTAAAACAAAAGAAAACGTTGCATGCTATAAATAATTAGAGCAACTTACTAAGTGAATAGTAATTGCATGCAAAACTTGCTTACGTTAAATTTCAAAATATTTTGTTGACATTCCTTGAACTTTTGCCGTTAAAGAATAATAAGAAGTATGTACAGAGCCGTATAGAATCTTTAATAAAATTATGCTGAGCTGTGTTGCCTTTGTGTGCTCTTTATTTTTTAAACCTTCAAGCCACTTCACTTAAAGAGAAAAAAAATAAATAAATAAAAGAAAGAAAGAAAAATAAAGAATAGCAACCTCAAAAGAAAATTGCGTGCCTCATTAAAATGCAAGGATAATGCTGCAGAATTCGTTGCAGGCAACTAAAAAAAAAAACAACAAAGATGAAACGAACCCAACCGGAAGCAAAATTGCAATTAATTCATTTAATTCATAAATACAAAAAAAAACTTTACCGTAAGTTTTTTTTATACACGTCAGATATAAAGTATAAAACTGAGCATGCTTTAAGTGTCCTTTCAGATGAGTAAATTGCAATTTCCATTATTCCATTCTGTTGATTTAATGTCTTCAAAGCCGCCAAGAGCAAATAATTTCTCTGTTTAAATAAAATTATATCAAATGTATTTTTGTGCTATTTTATTGTTGAAGGTTGTTAACCTTGTTTTTTGTATCTTATGCATATCTGCAGATATTGTGTTACTTTGCCATAAATAACCATTAAATTTGAATTGAAATACATTTTGGCATTCTAAACTGCCATCAATAGAAAATTGTTAAACTTGCCTCATATCTAAGAGAAATATTTTATTTTATCGCAACATTTGTATTTTCAAACGATTATTGAATGAAATAAAATTGAAAATGGAAAACTGATTTTCCCAAGCGAACATTCAGCAAGGCAAGAAAACCTAATTTCATACACAATCTCCGGCACACAAGAAAATATTTGCCTATGTAAACTTATTTATATCGACAATTTTTCATCATAGAAAATGTGCAACAGGAGCGTATTTAAAGTGACTTTTTTTCTTTATTTATTTGTACAAGAACTCTACAGTTTTTATATAAATGGAAGAATAATTTAATAAGTCTGTAACTCTTTGAATACTTTTTAATGTGGTCTGTTTAAATAATGAAGTCTTCTTTTCTTAAGGTTTTTTTCAACGATAAACTCTTCATTCAATCCAATTGAAGGAAATATTTACAGAAAACTAAACCTACCAATATGGGTCTTTGGAACGGTTATTCGTAACCCAATTTTTATACCCGTTACACCTAGTGTAAACAGATATATTCAGTTTGTCAGAATGTTTGTAACGAACAAAAGAAATCGTCGTTTAGACCCAATACAACATATATATATTCTTGATCATCTCAATGAGAAGAGTCGATCCTAGACATGTCCTTCTGGCCCGTTTTTAGGTATAGCCCCCATACAAAATGACTCCTCTTTAGGAATTTTTGTATGAAAAATTGGTATTATTTTTGCATATATTTACTCCCAAACTGGTTAAAAACACTTCTAATAACATCCAATGTCAAAACAAATGTGCCTTTTTTAGATATATCCTTATACAAACTTACCACCCCTTTTCGAAGTTTTTATAAAAATTGTTATTATATAGAAATGTATTGACTCCCAATGTAAATATCTTATAGCATCCAATATCAAACTTATCGATTATTTTTATTTTTTTTTTTTTTTTTTTTTTTTGAATATTTGAATTTTAAGCTATAAATTTGATATCAATATTGTGCCTTAACTTGAGTTGTATCGATGATACCCACCCCTCCCACTACGAAATTTTATCCAAGCCAGTAATGATAACACTATATAAAAAATATAATAAACTATTTAAAAATACGTGTGACGGGTATTTAAGCTTTAGTTTCACCGAAGTTAACGATTGTTCGATCTAAATAATGACAGTGATCTGACAGTTCTACCTATAATCATTGTGAATGACTGCGCATACATCTCAAAATAATAATGCTAAATGAGCAGTATTTTTTGAAGAACATATTTTGAGAATATCGCAACTATCTAACTCGTTTAAATTTTGAATTAAAAAAATTCAACTAAAAATTTTTGTTAGAAAAAAAGTCAGTTTAATGAAATGAATTAATTTTTTTAAACGTTACATAACTTTAAATCACTTCTAGAGCTTGGAGTAAATTTATTCTACTGGGGTAGGGCTATCAAAACTGTAGCTGTGTGATTATTGGAAATAATCGATTGTTGATAATTGTAAAAAAAAAAAGAAAGAAAAATGGTTAACTTCGGTCGAAACAAAGCTCA
Organism: Leucophenga varia; assembly: GCA_018903435.1. Lineage (NCBI taxonomy): Eukaryota > Metazoa > Arthropoda > Insecta > Diptera > Drosophilidae > Leucophenga > Leucophenga varia. The sequence continues at coordinate 75,640 of JAEIFJ010000848.1, forward strand.
AATCCCCGCCACACAATTATTATTTTAGTTCATGTATTATTGTATATTCCGCAAAGGGGCTGGGTGGGGAAAACTCAAATTGGGGAACAAATTAAAAGCATATATGTAACATTTTTAGGTTAAAATAAAGGTATAACAATAATTTTCTTGAAAAAAAAATGGAAGGTAGGCTTGTATGGTATCCGTATGGTACAGTGACCCGATCCTTGTCATATTGGTAGTATATTCAAAGTAGAAGTGATTTTATCCAGTTTGGAGTGAATATATTCAAAAATAAGAACTATTTTCATACAAAAACTCAAAAGTGGGCGGTAGATTTGTATGAGGACTATACCTAGAAATGGGCGTGAATTACCCGTTACACAACACTTTTAATAGTTTATATGTTCACCAGGTGCTAAGATTAAATTTCGCGATGAATTTGGTCAAATTTGTATGGAGGCTTTATGTTATATTAGCCCGATCCTTAACATATCGAAAGTGTTCACTTAGGTGGACGTTGGAATTGATTTTACCAAATTTAATTGAATTCACTCAGAAATAGTAAATGTTTTCATATAAAAACTCGAAAATGGGCGGTAAGTTTGTATGGAGGCTATACGTAAAAATGGGCGTGGCGCCTTAGATTTGACATTGGATGACATAAAAAGTGTTCTTACCCTATTTGGATTAAATATATTCATAAATAATACGTATTTTCATAAAAAATATCGAAAAAGTGGTAAGTTTGATATTGGATGCCATTAGAAGTATTTTTACCCTACATTGTAGTAAAAGCATTCATAAATAATAACTATTTTCATAGAAAAAGTCAAAAAGTGGTAAGTTTGTATGGGGGCTATAACTAAAAATGGGCGTGGCACCTTGGTTCTGACATACAAACTAACTAGGAGCACAAAAAGCTTAAGTTTCAAATTTCAGGTCAATATCTTTAAAACTTTTCGAGTAACACTCATCGCAACAGACAGACGGACAGACAGACAGACGGACAGACAGACGGACATGGCTAAATCGATTCGTCTCATCGAGCTGATCAATAATATATATACTTTATGGGGTCTCCGATGTCTCCTTCAATGCGTTGCAAACTTTCGGACAAACTGAATATACCCGTTTACACTTTGTGTAACGGGTATAAAAACGATAAGTGATAGTTTGTATGAGGGCTATACCCGCAAATGGGCGTGGCACCTTGATTTTGACATTTGAAGTGAATGCATTTATAAATAATAACTATTTTCATATAAAAACACTTAAAAAAAAACCCTGTAAGTTTGTTAGGGGCTATACCTTGGCTATACCGCGGTACCTTGGTTTTAACATACAAATTAGTCGAGTTGCCGAGAAACCTTAAGTTCCAAATTTCAACTTAATATCTTTATATCTTCACCGACAAAAATGCGTAGAAATAAACAGACAGGCAGACGGTCAGACAGATGGACATGGCTAAATCGATTCGTCTTGTCGAGCTCATCAATAATATATATACTTTATGGGGTCGCCGATCCCTCCTTTAATGCGGCTAATATAACATAAAGCCTAAAATTTAACCAAATTCATCGTGAAAAGTAATCTAAGCACCTGGTGAACATATAAACTATTTAAGGTTGTGACGACCTCACGTCACATGATGATCATACATAAACTTATTAACGTCTCGTTTGGTGGGTATTTGAGTTTCGGTTCAACCAAAGTTAACGGTTTTTCTGATTTCTTTAAAACTTTAAAAAAATAAAATAGGTTTCATTTGATCCTTTAAGAATTCTTTAAATATGCGTATTCGTGTGTGTGTGTGTGTGTTTTGCTTGAGCGTTTGTTATTGTTATTGCATTTTTAAGCCCTCTCTAAGCCGCTTAGTAACTTTGCGCGTTTATTGCTTTGCATGCAAATGATGTTACACAACACATTCATGCTAATATATTTCTGTGTGCGTTTGCGTGTGTAAGTGTGTGTGCGTTTGTATACATATTTATGAGTTTAGTACGCATGTTTGTATGTTTTTATATTCTATTTTGTGTCAAGAGTCGCGTATGTATGTATCTGGTAAGCTCGTTAATGAAATTTTTGACGTTTATTTTCTTTGAGGTTTTTTTTTGACATTTTTGTTTGACATTAAAGCAATTCCATGTGATTTCCTAACTTGTTTTATGATGCTTCACTCGATGATGCTTTTAGCTAAAAAGTTTACAAAAGCCAGAAAATACTAACAAAAAAAATAATTTATATAACGTTTTGAGTTGCGTTTTTATTTAGTCACGCAGTGAGTATTTTTTAAATTAATTCATTACTTGAATTCTTCGAATAGCTTATTATATTATTTTATTTTAATTTAAAACTTGTTTTATTTATTTTTAAAATTTATATTGCAAAAGTAATTAAAATGTTTATTAAGCAAATTTATTTAAGCTTTTGCGTAATGCGAAATTCATTTAAAATTAATTTTTATTTCAATTTTAATTTAAATTTTCTGTTATTTTTCCAACCATATTTTATTTGCATAAATAATTATCATTATTTTTACATGGAGAGCGGGTATAAAAATTCAATCTGTGTTCATCCATTAACACGTGAAATAAATGCTAATGAAAATATTCATTGTCAGGGTGCATTTACATATTTTGCGTTGCCCTTAAGCTACAAAGCGAAGTTTATCATATTAAAACATTTTTAAACATTACTCATACGCCCAGTGCACCCGGTATGATATTTTCCCCCACATCTGCTACTACTAAAAGACTATTTAATTTGATTTTATTGTTTGCTTTTACTACAGAAAAACGATAAATGTGAATATGAGTCCAGTGGGTCAGGGCACCAGTTCTACATTTGTTCATTCATTCATTTATTCAAGAATAGTTGAAGCTGTTGTTCGTGTTCGACGGCAAATTCATTAATTTGATTATTGAATGGGTTGTCCGCATAACCTTTGGCACTGTTTTTCTCATACCCCGGATTAACAACCTTTTTAATTAGTTTTTGACGTTTGAAACGGTGTGCGTCGCTAATGGCTTAAAAACGTTTTAATTAACTTGACAATATCCGAGCAAATGTTCTGTTAAGTAAATTAATGCAATTTATTTTTTAGGCACTTGACATTCATCTTCTGTTGTTTCTTTCAATTCTTGACAAATATCGATCAATTTTATGTGAATATATTTGTCCATATGGAGCGGGTTTGCAGTGAATAAGGCAATGTAAATCAATATATTCGGATAAATTGGAATTTTATGTTTTCATAAATATTTATAAATATTTTTTTTTTTTTTGATTGGCAGTAATTGTGTGAAAGCTTACAAAATATTACAGAACAATGTTAAAATTCAATGAGCTACTTTAAATTGTGTATAATTTAACCACAGTCTTTGCACATACATATACGAGTAAATACATAAATTTATTGTGAAAAATACAACAATATGAAAATTGGAAAAAAAATTACATAACTCAATAATATTGCACAAAAATATATAATAAAATTGTTTTGTAAATTAAGGAAAAAAGAACAAAAATATTTTCAGTTTAATTACACAATTTAACAAAGAAATTGATTTATGGCATTTGACCATCAATTCATATGCAAAATTTTCAATTGATTTTGAAAATGAAGTTAGACATTTAAAATGTAGACCAGTTTTCGATAAATATGAATAACAATGAATGTTCTGACTTATATGATTGAATAATGATTTATATGAAAGCACTTTTCAATTAAATTGTCGATTTTGGAGCAATAAATGAAGTTTTAGAGAATACAGCATAATTTAAAACGAAAAATTCACAATTAAACAAAAAAAAATGTATTATTCGCTTTTTCTTTTTGGAAAACAAGGCATGATCATCAAGGAACGCAAGAAGTCATTATTTAATTCCACCGAACTTATGTATTTTCTGTTTTAATATCTGATTCAACAGAAAATTTGATATAAGAAATGTTGGTCACAGGTCCTCACTTTTTCTTTATATGTATAATAACTAAGCTTTTAGGTAATTCGGTATTAGTCTGACGAAAGGTAGCAAGGAACAAGAAAAAGCGTTAGCGTCGGTAGAACCGAAGCTCAAATACCCACCACACAAAATTTTAATTAGTTCTTGTATGATCATCAGTGACGTACATTATTTTCCGCAAAGAGGTTGGGTGGGGACATCTCAAGTTGGGGCTCATATTAAAGTATATATGTAAGAAGTTCATATATTTGTAAAATTTTCTTAAAAAATAAAAAAAAGGAGAAGGTAAGTTTTTATAGGGTCTGTATGTTATAGCGACCCGATCTTTGTCATATCGGTAGTACATTCAAAGGATGACAGTAGGAGTGATTTTACCCGGATTGAAGTGAATATCTTCATAAATAAGAACTATTTTCTAATAAAAACACAAAATGGGAGGTATATTTGTATGGGGACTATACTTATATAAGGGCATGGCATCTTGGTATTGATATTGGATGACATAGAAAGTGTTTTTAAACAATTCGTAGCAAATACATTCCTAAATATTAACTACTTTCATAATAAAGTCGAAAAAAAGTGGTAAGTTCGTATGGGGGCTATACCTGGAAATGCGCGTGGCACCTTGATTTTGACTTAAGATGACCTTAGAAGTGTTTTCACCTTATTTGAAGTGAATTCATTCATAAATAATAACTATTTTCATATAAAAACTTTAAAAAAGCTGTAAGTTTGTATGGGGGCTATACCTAAAAATGGTCGTGGCACCTTGATTAACATACAAAGTAGTCGTTCCTGAGAAAACCTTAAGGTCCAAATTTCAGCTCAATATCTTTATATCTTCAACGAAAAAAAGGCCTAAAAAATAAAAAACAAACAAAAAAACGGACATGGCTAGATCGATTCGTCTCGTCGAGCTGATCAAAAATATATATATTCTACCACTCCTTCAATGCGTTACAAACTTTCAGACAAACTGAATATACCCTTCACACTATGTGTGGCGGGTATAAAAAACTCGACCAAAATGTTAAGCCCGCTAAGTATAAATTGAAAATTTTCCTTAGATTTTTGCCCACAGTAATATGTATGATTGGTTAGGTTTTAGACAAATATTTCAGTTGGTGTTTCAATTAGTGTTGAAAAATATCAAAATGTATGGTTCGAATTAAGCGCATCTGCATGAATGATTCATTCTAAAAGTTGTACATATTTTTACTGCACAGATAAAATACAGTGCAAGAGAATGGTACTAATATTGCCTGTATTGACAGATACTGTTCTCACTCACTCTCACGTTGACCAGCATATGATGAGTACAATAAATTTGGGTGCAGTTGATTCACTGTACAATGTTTTGGTGTGCAGTTTACTTACTGTACAGAGATACATTTTTAAATATATATTAGACGACATGAACGAAACTTCATGACTGGTATGTCATGTGCAAGAACGAGATAGGACTTTGTTTATTTACCTTTATCTGTTCTATCTATACTAATATTATAAAAGGAGGAAAGATTTGATTGTTTGTTTGAATAGGCTCCGAAACTACTGGACTGATTAAAATAAAATTCTTTCCCCGTTGACAAGCTACACTATTCCCGAGTGACATAGGTTATGTTTCATATTACATATAATGAAATGGACCAAGAATTTAGCGGTTTATTAAAACAGGATACCAGGCGAACATAAAATGAAAATCAACATAAAATTCAATTTAAAATAAAGATTGTGAAATTATCAAAGTAGTCATCTACTGAACTCATCTAAACAGTTGTATAATAACACACACAAACTGTTCTCATAATTACGCTTGGTGTACAGTGTGTCAAAAGAGGACAAATATGGCATTCACTTAAAAAGACTGCAACATCTCACTGTACTCATTCTTTGAGAGAATAGTAAAAATGTTGTGCTATCATCTTCTGGCTTAAGAAATATACTGCACAGATAACAATGAGTGCAGTAGTTTTGAGAGCTAGAAATGAGTACATTCATGCAGGCTTCTAGTTCGAATCAAAACGTTTACTACGGGTGCAACTCCTAATTTTTTTAAGTTTGTTTGCTTTGATATTTTCTTGATACTACGTGTGGTGGTATCTTTATGCCAAAGTAGAAATTCTCTCTAAATTCAAATATGATGTGACTTAAAATGGGAAAACCGTAATTGGTGGTGTTTTTGTCTTAAATTAAAATAAAAATTATTACATCTCTCTTTAGCAACACATATAGTACGTCCCACGCAGCACAAAAGTAACATAAAACTGTCAAGAAAATGTTGAGAATAAGTTTGCTTTTAAATGAAGTTCATTTTCTGCGACGCTACTAACTTGTCGCTGACATGTTACGAGTATTTACAAGAAAATTTCCGATTAACTTTAATATTTTACACACACACACAGACGCATATTTTCACAAATCTCTACCTACAAGTCATGACAAATCTGACACTGACAGAGCGATGCAGTGCATGCGTGTGCGTGTGTGTCTTTTTGTTATCCTTAATGTGACACATTCTGCCGCTGCCTCTGTTTATCTTTTAGGAACGTTTTCACATTTAAGGCTAATGGCTTTTACGTCACAAAAGTTCAATGTGATGGCATTCGCCTTGCCAAAAAAAAAAAGAAAAAAAAAAAAAAAAAAAATTAAGAAAAAGAAACAAGATTGATTTTGTTATACCCAATGCATTAATACTCTTCGCAGCATTGTGTATTTAAAAAAATCCAAACTATAGGTTTGTCTTCGAGTGATTGATGTGCTTAGCTTATGCATTTACTGAAACTTTACTTGCAATTTAGAGTTTTTGTAGGTAGTAAAATTATTTTCACAAATTAAATGAACAGCCCTCTTATCTTACTTAATACAATATAAGAAATTCTTGTGAACATTTCAAGATTTTGTTAACATCATCACTGACGCGCTTTCACTTTTCTGAGGCTCAACAGTCACGTCGATTCGTAATAACTTTCCCACACTTTCCGTATCATTTCTATTTTTGGCAAATTTTCCACGTTTTATTTATTTTTTTGTTTCTGCTTTTTTTTATCTGATTATAGTTTTTCTTCTATTTATTTTTCCGACTTGGCACTTCTTCTTCTTCCTCAGCAAATTGTTGCAATTATCATTTTCTTTTATTGTTTCACTTGGAGCGTTGAAACGCGACGCGTCGTGACTTGACTCAAGGCTCTTCCCCCCAAAAGTGTACGGCTCATCAGTTTTAATGATTACGAGCAAAGAAACAAATTTTCTAGAGCATGGAAGACAAATAAATAGTCACAAAGGGAAATGAACAAACGGACGGACAAACAGACAAACTGACTAACAAAGAGAGAGAAAAGAGAGAAAGGGCGAGAGGCAACGGTAACAAAAATAAACTTTATAAACAATTGCAAGAAAATATAAAAACAGAAAGATATTGTATTAAATTCGTTCTTCAAATTTAAAATTTAAGCGCTGATACACCCTTATTTAGTACTCACTGAAAAACTAATCCTAAAAAAAAAATTCAATTATAAAAACAAATTCAAGCCCAACTTGGTAAATATATTTCAGTATTTTAGCCAAGATTCTGTTCTATCTCGCCTGGTCATAGGCAATTTTCGTTCTTATCACTGGAATGACGCTTTTAAAGATGCCCAGAGTCATCTTCCCGAAACTCGGGTAGTGAATAACCTCGGCCTCCTTACCACATTTAATAGCGGCAAGTCGGCAGTTCTGTAATTTGTATTTTAAAAATTTGAGCCTGCTTTTGATGCATAACCCTTGAGATGGACACATTTTCCTTTGGTTCAGATGGAATGCTCTTTCTTTCCACTATCTTCAGCTTGATTGCCCCCCACGGGCACTGACACTGTTGTGATCATCCACATCAGAATTAGATCGTTCTTGCAGCTGAGTATTTTAAATGCATTGACCCAACCCTCTCTGTCAAACGTGATGTGTTGGGCATCAGTATCTTCCATCATCGGCTGCTTTGACTCCAGATTTTCGACTTCACAGTCTTTTACTGGTCCGCTTTCACCTTCTTGTTCAGACCGCTCCTCAGAAAGATCGGGTTCTGTGGACGCTTGCTTTCAAGCGCATCCACTTTCGCCGTTTCGGTGTGACGCCGAAGCTTAGCAGACACCTGCTCCTCAATTAAACATACGCTCGATACTCGAGGCTTTCATAGCCGGCTTCTGCGCTAAGTGTTAGTCTACCTTCTTTATCTTTTATTTCACGCTAGCGTGCTCATCTCATGAAGGATGAGGATACGACGTTTCTCTGATTTTTTAGGGCTGCCTTGTAGTGGACCTTCGCTTTTAAGCCTTACTTTTGACCGCATGGGCCAGACTCTACTAGTAGTACTGGCACCATTCTAAACAAAGAAGGTTTTTCGTTGCAGCGTCGCTCGTCTGTTTTTTGTTGGATTGGACAGTCGGATTCTCAAATGCTGTGACCTTCTTCAAACGCAACAGAGGTGTGCCCGCCTACGGCACGCAGAGTTAATTTCATTTCCTCCTTTTTACCGGTTGTAGCAGTCAAGCCTTCCAACGTCATTTTGGCTTACATCCCATTCCGCTATTCTCTGTTCTCGGCCGCTTTTACGATGTCTTTATTCGGGGAATTAACTCTTGCACTTCATTTGAATACCTAACCGCCTGATGCCGCTCAAATTACCCGGACCTAAATATGTTAGATATATGGAAGCGACCATGGGACAGTCCCAACCAAGTAGCACATGAAGCGTCACCTAATCTCGTTAATACGGCCATATGTCCTGAGTTAGTACTGACTCATCATTACTAGCCCGTGCAGTTAAGGAAGAGATGGCAGGTATTGCACAGTTCACATAGCGCGTTGAACTGCCATTTCCCAAGTAACCGCATTATGTGTGATGGGCAGATTCTCAGAACTTTTCTGTTGCGTCTTCATCTGTGCACCTTCTGCAACATCTGTTGAACGGGATTCCCAATCCGGCTGCATGTTCTCCGATGGGCCCCTAAGTAAATTTGGAGTGCAAGCATTCTTAGATTCACAACAAATTTAAAAAAAATAAATTCTCTTAACTTTCGTCCAGTTTCAGTAAATTTATTCTGCTAAGAGTACACACATACTATAAGTACAATGTGCATCTCCATTTCGCTGCATCATGTTTGCATTTTTTAAATAAAATTGACTTGAGTACTCATACAGTCACATACTAGTATATGTGTATGCATGCATATGAGGAGAAAGACGAAGTCAAGTTCTCTTCCGGTTTGAAGATGCCATTCACCCAACAACAACAGCAACAGCAATGGCAGCAGTTGTTGCTGTATAATAAAAAAAAAACTACAAGCACATCAGCTCATTCTCATTCCATAAACATCATCATTCGACACTTTTGTGTGTGCAACTATTTTGCATTTTCTCCATCGTTGTCATTCTTGCTCTCGAAGGACTAATGTTGCTTTAGAAAAGATTCTAAAAGAAATCGAGCAAAACTAAACATGTACTATGTAGCTACATATGTCACAATAATGTTTGCCATGGGCTTGACGAATGCAGAAGCAGCACACAACAACAGCAGCAGTAGTATCAGCTTTGACGACATGATGCCCATGCATGTTAACACACCATGTGACACCACCCGTCACTTTTCCGTCAGCTACCGGCCCATCCATATGTCAGGGACTTCATTTGCTATTTTGAATGCAAGTTGCGTCTGTCTTGCCTTGATGCTTCTGATGTTGCTGTTGCTGCAAAATGACTTCACAATGTTTCTTTGTTGATAAGCTGAAGTATCTCGATAAAACGAGTTTCATATTTTTTTTTTTTTTTTTTGTTGCATTTTTCTATCGTTCTTGATGTTATTGTTGATGTTGTCCTTTGTGTGTATTTGAGTGTGATTGAAAAACTTCGGGAATCTGTTAGCATTTGAGTCATTTGACTTTGCGGAATTTAAAGTAACAAAATATAGGACAAAAATTTAAGCATATAAAATTCGAGCAAAGACAATTAAGGTAATAAACAAGGTCCTTTAACTTTGTTACTTTGAAAAATAATACAAGAAAAATGTTGCATAAACAACAACAATTTCATGAAACAATATGTTGCATTACTTTGCTCAACAAAGATCTTGACTAAAAAAATATTTGCATTGGTGTAATGATAGTGTTGCAAAGTGATATTTTACAAAAGACAACCGGGATTTTAAAATATTTTGCCACAACCATGCTAATAATGACGATAATTCCAAAAGAACAGAGAGCATTTTGGACAAATGGAGCCTATTTTCGGGGAATACCAACCTATACCGCACGAAAAGTACAGTGTTGTTTTTTTTTTTTCCCTGTCAGGGAGGGAGTTATCATTTTGTCAGAAAGTTTGTATCGCATTAAAGGAGACAAACTGAACTAGCCATGTGCGTTTTATTCGAAAAGAGTTTCTTATAAACGGACAGAAGCACAATATGTTTGATAGACATGGCTAAAACTCTGGAATGCTTATTACCAGATTTGCAAGTCAGCCAAAATAACATACGAATCCGATATACTTTTTTTATTCTTCTACCATTTTGAATCCACACATCTTAAATTTCAAAATTACAAATCATACCAATTATAAAATAGATTTTAAAAAACAAATTATTACAAAAAAAGCAAACACAATACTCATAATCTAAACGTTTATAATAAATTTTAAGACCATAATTGGATTTATCTATTTTAAAGTAAATATTCAATAATTTATCACAAGCACATTGATTTATACAGCTCTACAGGTCACACTCAAGTACACAATACATTTAAAATTGTCTATAACAATTTTATAAACAAATTATAAAAATTAAATTAATTTATTTTAAATGTTTGAACACTTTATGGGTGATTCGCATAGCATCCGAAACCATTGGAGATCCCAAGAATGAAACTTACAGGACATGTTAAAAATATTTGATCCAACATTTTGAAAATTTTTAAAAAAAATTTAAGAGATATTTTTTTTAAAAAACATTTTTTAAATACAATTTCGTTTTTAAAATTCAAAATCGATTAATTAGAACCAAAACTTTGGTAGTTTTGACAAAAATTTCAAAAATTTGTTTGTAAATGCATTATTTTTGGTAGTTTTCAAAATTTTCAAAAACATTTTTGTGGAGTTGTTCGACATCCCTAAAGTAATGAAATCAGAATAGTATAACCAAATCGCAACATGTCAGGAAAAGTAGTGTGAAGAGTTGACATGGAATCCACTGATTAAGACTTGTAAAAACTTTGCATCTTAGGACCGAAACAATGCATAAATCCAACTTTCCACTTTATCGATATGGTATCGACTAGAACGAGTAATACACAGGGTAACATGGTTTTTTTCGATATGAGACTGATGCCATAAAGTACCCAACACGTCATGATTTTGAAAAAAAGAGGCTCAAAACACTCAAACACACGATTTTGGAGTCTTTACCTATTTTTCGGGAGAATTTTGGGGCACCAAAATATAACGATCTGGTGAAAAAATATATCGATCTGGAGAATTCTTCTAATGCCAACTGTATAGTGTTGAACGTTTGGTAGTAACGTATAATTTGAGTTCGGCATATGCCTCCCAAGATGGTTTTATTCGGCAAGTATAGGCTTAAATTCGGGCAGTCTATCAATCCGGTCCCGGTGCTAATGTATTTATTTTGCGCTTTAGGTTGCAGTAATGGATCCGTTTGAATGATTCATGAAACTTTAACAAAAGAAATGCTTCTTTTCAAAACCTCCTGAGGGGGTTTAGACTCCCCCCGGTCGCACGGGCCTGTCAGTTATAATCGGTTTCTACTTGTTTGGTAGTCAATTTTTTTCCCTTGTTCTAAGCCTTGATTTAAAACTCAATTTAGAAGATTTCGTAGAAAAGACAAAAGATGACTCTTAAATTTAGGGTCTGGTATACCGAAATACAGATCAGATATAATTGCATCATCTTCAACAGATATGAATTTTGACAATGTAGTGTAATGAAGTCTTTTGTAGCCAATACTTTTATTCAGTCGTTTTTGAACATATTAATCAACTCTCGTAATGATTTTCTTATTATTTTTTATATTTTTTTTATTTTTATTATTTTTGCAGACGATGCAAAACATGTTTGTTCCAAATTTTTTTTTTCCGAGCTATGACCCATAGCTAATTTACGAATACTTTTCGCTAATGTTATTGTCATTTGGTACCCGCCAGTCTGACGTGTTTGTCTGCTTTTCTAATTTTAAAATTGTTATATGAAATTTTTAAAAAAAAAAAAAATTGTTTATTTTTTCATGCTTTTTTCTCCCCGTTTTGTCTGATTGCTTATTTGGCGTTGTTGCTGCTTTTGCTGACATGGTGAAAGGTAATGATAGGATAGAGTGAGAGCATGTAAAGATAAAGAAAGAGATAGCAATACTTTTGCTAACTGCAATAAATCATATGCATTTGTTTTTGTTGTTTTTGTTGCTATTATCGCCGGCGACAAGTTCGACAACGCAGCATATCGAATTCATCGTCGAATGGAATGAAGAAAATTGACTCAACTCATTCTATCTCTTTTACTCACACAAATATTTTTCTATTTTCTGCAATATTTTTTTATTTATTTTTTTTTTTTTTTTTTTTGCTTTTGTTGTTGTTCTGGTTGCTTTTGTTGCTTGTTTTATTGTCGCTCTCCATTGCACAATAAGCACATTAATCAATTTTTGTTGCTGCTGCATTTTTTAGTGTTGTAAAATCTTTTCGGGAACGTAGCCGCCAAACATTTTTGCACGATTCGCGGTTTTTCTCGTTGATTTGGTACCAAAATTTAAAAAAAAAAAAATAGAAGCCAAAAAATATTGCAATAAATATCTCATTCGGTGCATTATGCGGAAATAAGTTTCATTTTGATTTTTTTTTAAGTTCCGGTATGAATGTTTTTTTAATGTGAATATTTTAGCTGAAAGAAAATAATTTTAAATGTACGTGTATTTTGTGCTGCATTTTCTAGAAGAAAAATAAAATAGAATAGACCAACATATTTCATTAAACATTTTAAAATAAAATGCATTTATACAGTTTAAATAAAACGAAAAACAATTAACCCTGCCAATTAATATGAAGACTTAAAATTTAATTTTTTCAATGAAATAATGTGGAATTCACATTTGTGAGTCGAATCCTGCAACTTAAAAATTTTGTTGATTTATATTGTATGTTGAGAGAAGACATTCAAAACCCCATCACCGAAACCGAATGTGAAATGATTTACTAAATACCATAGCGGTTGTTTTAGCACAATTGAAACTCAACATTTAGCTCTCTCAAAATAATTTCAAGTTTATAAAATGCACGGGATGATATTAAACGATCGAAAATGAGGCTGTGAGCAGAATTTTGAACATACGAAAGCTTTCAATCCACCCAAACGAGGATTTGGCAATTCTCAATCTCAATCCATGCATAACTGCCCAAAACCTAGATCAAAAAACAAAAATGTACACCAAGTAATATCAATAAAGTTGTCTTGACAAAAGTTTCTTGGGAAACACCATGACCTATAAAGTTTTTGATCTTTTCTTCAATGAAGACAATTCACAGTGTATTTTAACCAAATGAAATCACATACTGCCTTCAACTGTTACAATTTCCTGAATTTAGTTGTGAAACAATTGAAACGACGGTAAGAGATTTGAATCCAATGAAGAGTTCATCTCGAGGTCATTGAAAAGGGTTATAATTTGGAAGGAACATAAATTCTGAAAATTATTCTTTGGTGAAGAAAATTATTTTATTTAAAGGCTTTCGCATATTTTTTTTTTTATACATAGTGTCAAGTGGGTATTTTCAGTCGGAAAATTAGTAATTCATTTAAAGAAGTATAGAAAAGCACATTCTTGACCAGCTTTGAAAAAAATCGATTTAGCTATGTCCATCTGTCTGTCTTTCTGCCTGTCTATCTGTCTTTCTCTCCGTCTGGATTGTTGCTGCGCAATTTATTCGATCAGTTTTAAAGAATTTTGAGTGAAATTTTTTTTACAATTTGTGAGCCCCACCCAAATTTTAAAATGTTAAAGATCATTATCCCCATACCCAGAAGGGTAGAAGTGTATTATCCAGTTTTATGACAGTTAGAAGGGGGAAAAGGTTAAAGAACTCCATAGTTCGATCAACATTGGATGGATGCAATATCGTCTTTTGGCTGTCCCGCTGTCTGCCGTATGAGAGAGATTATCTCGGATACTATAAGAGATAGGGCTACCATATTTGAAACTTAGACTCTTCAAAGGGTATCTTGTAGTCGAGCATACCCGACTTCAGCATTCTTTTTCTACCCGCCACACATAGTGACGAGGGTATTATCATTTTGCCAGAAATTTTGTAACGCATTAAAGGGGACGTCGTAGACCCTATAAAGTATATATATTCTTGATCAGCACGGTGAGACGAGTCGATCTAGCCATGTCCGCCTGTCTGTCTGTATTTATGCGATTCATTCGCTTAGTTTAAAAGATATTGACCTGAAACTCGGAACTTAAGCTTTTCTCAGTTCTAAGCCGTTCAAGTGTTAAAATTAAAGTGCAACGCCCATTTTAAGATATAGCTACAATAGATACAATTTTTTTCTGATTTTTTGTATGAAAAATAGCATTACTTATGAATGTAGTCACTCCAAGTTGGGTAAAAAAACTTCTTATGTAATCCAATGTCAAATCCAAGCTGCCACGCCTATTTTTAGCTATAGCTCCAATACAAACTTACCGCCAATTTTCGATTTTTTTTCGGTTTCACCGAAGTTAACGTTTTTCCTTCTCTGTTTTTAATTTTCTTTGCAATATTTTAACTTTAAATTTATTACGAATACCAATTATTTTAACGCCATCGTAATTATTGCATCAGGTCACTGACCCCACCACTTGCGATAAGCTATCTACGTCATATGTTAGGTGACGGGTATTTAAGCTTCGGTTTTATCGAAATTAAAATTAATCATTGTTTTTTATACCCAGAAAGTTTTAATGATATTGACCTGATGCCAGGCAGTTTGTATGTCAGAACCAAGGTTTTTAGGTATAGCCCCCATGCAAACCTAGCGTCCATTTTTGAGTTTTTGTATGAAGATAGTTCTTATTTTGTATGAATATATTCGCTCCAATCTTGGCAAAACCTTTTCTACTGTCACCCTATGAATATACTACCGAAGTGAAAACATTCAGACAAACTTATCTTCCATTTTTTATTTATATTTCCAAGAAAAACCATTGTTATATCTTCATTTTTAGCTTTAAATTTTATATATATGCTTCTTGTTTGAGCCCCAACATAAGTTGACTTCAACCAACCTCTTGGCGGATTTTAATCGACGTCATTGATAGTCAAACATGATCAAGGCGTGTATGACCATCAGTGACGGTGGGGGGGGGTTGAAATTTTCGTTTATACAAGTTTAATTTTTCATCAGCTTTATTCATAATTAACTTTTTTCACAAACTAAATAACAACACTTTTACATGTGCTTAGCTGATAAATAAAGCAACTATGACAATTAGAGGCGTTCACATTTTATTTGTTATAGTTATTTTTAGTTGCTCAATAGCACAATATGTCAACTATCATCGATCTGTGAATACCCTAAATGGCTTTAATAAAAAAAAAAAAAATACTTTATTTAAGTGTTTTCTTCAAAAAAGAAAAGCAAATACTTTTACAATATTAAAAATAATGTTCTTTAAAAAATATAACAATTGCAAAATACAAAACTTAATAATTGATCCAATAAATAAATACAGTATTTCTTTTGTTTGAAAATTAAAGAGCAAAATGTACATATTTAAAAAAGATCATGAGACGCAATGTATGCTGTAAATAAATTACACCTCATTTTCTTAATTTTATTACATGTCTTTAACGACTAATGAACGATGTAAACTTTTAAGTAGCAACAGTGTCCGCAGCAGCTGCAATAATGATGACAACGATGACTTTATTTATGCGAGAATAAATGTCGTTGGTATTTTATGAAGAGCAGCAACATTGGAAAATGAACAGAATGGACAGACAGACAGACCAATACGAACGAGCAGACAAGCACTTTAATTAGTTTAATGGGCGACACATCCCAAGCTAAAAAGCGCTGACCACAAAATGACATACAATACACCAACACACACACACACACCCACACACACACAAACACATAGTTTTATGCGTTGATGAAAATAAAATACTGGAATAATGCAATTTTCTGTTTTTTCGTAATACTTTCAGGCACAATAATGACATTAAAATGGCGACAGAAATACAAAAGCAGAAAAAGGCTGAAGAAACCAAAAGAAAAACAAGAAGAAGAACGAACGAATGGCGTAGCAGCAGCAACAATGGAAGGACATTTCCTGTGCGAACTGATCAACAATAAAGTAAAAGAACAGCAAAAGCAACAACAATTTTGTACGCAAACAAATAAAATGTTGCATGCGATAAACTGTAATGCAGTAGCAACAACAACAAATATTGCAACTGCAACATGTAAAACAATTAAAACAACAAAAAAGTCATAGCCACATAAAAAAACGCAAACACGAAGTAGCAACAACAACAACAACAAGAGCAACAACCGCAGCAACGTCAACGCCAACATTTTCGTTAGCGACATCGACGACAATGACTTGCCGCAGCAGCAGCAGTAGCAACAACAACAATAAAAATTGTAGTAGCAACGAAAACAAGAACAACAACCACCTCGGCAGACTATTTCCGCTCTGTGCTGCACTGTGTGCTATGGTCTGTTTAACAGCAACAACAACAACGACAACAGGAACATCCTTCATTGTTGCCGCAGCAACAGCCTCTTCAGCTGTTTCATCATCATCGTCGTCGTCGTCGTCATCATCATCATTTCCATCTTCCAGTTTATCATCATCTCTCGCCACTGCCAAACCTGCAAATCTGCAACTCGGTGGCCCAACGCCCTGTTCACTTTCCGAGTTTAGCTGCTCGAACGGACGTTGTGTTCCACTGAGCAAATACTGCAACAGCGCCAACGATTGCGGAGATGGAAGCGATGAACCGCGCTTCTGCACACGTGAGTACACATGAATTAATATGCAAAATTGATGCAACAGAAACCTAAATTGTAATGTTGAATGCACTTTTAATATGAAAAGAAAAAACAAAAATTTTGCTGTATAAAATAAAATGCATATTCAACTTTTCTAGTGCATAGTTTGGTACAAAAAATTTGAAAAAAAATGGATCCCTACTTCCCACACTATAACTGAAAACTTCATGTGACTCTTTATCATTACAATCTATACAAAAAAACCCGAACATAATGGTTTCGCCATTAAATTTGGTATAAAATGTTGATTTCCCTAGGAATATTCCTAGTCAAGAAGAATCCTCGCAAAATAGCGATAGAGAGTGGATTTTCCCTTATAGACCCAATTACTATATGGATTCTTAGTAAGGTGGTCTTCTCACAAAAAGTAAGACACAGATGGCCCTAAGCAAGGTACAGAGAAATGCGGAGTTATGCATAAGTGGAGCACTACGTACAGCTCTAACGGAAGCACTCAAACTCCCCGATTACAAAATCTCTAGATGGAATTTCATCTAACACTGACTACTGCGTCCCAAATGTAGACTTTATTAAAAGATACAAAGTCACTATTCCAATGCGACATGACTGAAATATACAACTGTGGATTATATAGAAAAATCCATCAGCATATACATATACGGACGGATCCAAACTCAACAGCCAAATAGAAGGAGTTGTCTACTTTCTGGAGCTGAGATCTGACACATTCTTCATGCTCTCTGACCACTGCAATAAACAAAGCAATGAATCTGCTCAGACCTTATAAAAGTACTATAGTTCATGTACATTTTTTTTCTCCGATAACCAAGCAGACCTTTAGGCGCTTGACTCTCACTTCAATAACTCAAAGTACATTACTGAGAGTCGCAAATTTCTCAACGAGATGGCTCAACACTAAAGTATTCATTTTTATTTGGTTGCCTAGGCACAGTAATATTGAGGGTAACTGCATAGCAGACGAACTTGCCAGATACCACATCCCATATGCATCCAGGGAAGGAATTGGTTAGGATACCCCTCGCAACATGCAGGCTGCTTAAAAAAGAAAAAGACTTTATTTATTCAGAAAGTGGACTTTAGCATAATGTAACACATCAATTATCACCTAGCTTGCTTACGACCGTAAGAGGTCAAAAGACATCCTCAAAACGAATAGAACACATATTTTCTCACAGATAGCAGTGACTACGAGACACTAGGAGGCTAGGCGTCTCTTTTTGTGATTTTTATAGAAGCTGTGGAAATGAGTAGGAGAAAGTTATCTATTATTTTCGATCAAATGTATGAAAAAGTAATTATTTTCGAATATATATTTATAAATGTATTTAAGCCACTGATGATCACACATAAACTATTCAAAGATTCGTGTGACGGGTATTTAAACTTCGGTTTTACCGAAGTTAACGTTTTTCCTTGTTTTTTATAAATCGGACAATATTCAATGGTGCCGCCAAGCCCCTGAAATTTCTTATGTATTTTATATGGGAAAAAAGACACTTTTTCGTAGATTTATAGTAAAAACCTGAAAATGAATATTTTTTAACAGTATAGAGATGTTTCACTTCATAAATGGCCATAGACTAACATCCAATTATTTATTATTTAATTTTTAAATATTAACTATATTTATAGGCATTTTATAAACAAAATTTTTGTTAAAAATATTTTCCCATGTTTTTTGGACCACCCTAACATACATACATATTTTTGATGAAAGTCAAAAAGTGACTCGATCAAAATTTGCCCATTTGTCTGCCAGTCCGACTGATATCAAACAGAAAACGATTTTCTTATAGATTATTATTAAGATAGCCACCAAATCCTGGATTTAACAAAATACCTTGCCCCAAAATTCCTTAAAGGAAAATATTAGGACATGAGCAAATTTATATTTTCAATTAAATTCTGATTCAACTTGAATTTTGAAACAAGAAAAAAGTTAACTTCGGTTGGACCGAAGCTCATATACCTGTTACACAACATTTGACGTGGATAGACCTTTGTGTGCAGCATTTGTATTAAATTTTATTTCAAAATACTAAACAAATTAAATATATTCTTAAAAATTTAGGAATTCGTGGTCCGATTTAGACCAATTTTAAACTGAAGATTTGGCTTAATATACGAAGCATTTGTACCATATTTGAAGCCATTTGCTTTATAAATAAATTTTTTTCTTATAAGAACTTGACAAATCTAAAAGTGGGCCATATCTAAAAGTGGGCGTGGCACATTGATTTTAACATAAAAACTACACAGGACCTAGAAAAGCTTAAGTTTAAAATTTCAGCCCAATATCTTTAAAACTGAGCGAATAAACCTCGCAGCAACACACAGACAGACGGACAGACGGACAGACAGACGGACATGGCTAAATCGATTCGTCTCGTCGAGGTGATCAAGAATATATATACTTTATAGGGTCTACGATGCCTCCTTTAATGCGTTACAAACTTTCCGACAAACTGAATATACCTGTTTACACTAGTGTAACAGGTATAAAAAACTTAAAAAAGACGCGGTATTAAGAAACGAAAAATGTATGATTGATTGGAAAAGTGGACTCTGGGAAAAGCAGGTTGGTGTCACAAAAATATTTGAAAAAAACTATTTACGATACCTGAGCAAGCCAGGGTATTTCGGCTAGTAGTTAATAAAATTTGGTCGCCAAATAATAAGTAATAAAAACAAGTTTCATACAAAATGTCAAATTGGTATATTTTTTGAGATTATCAAAGGTAGATTCCGCACCTAATTTAGAGTTCGAACAATGAAATTTTCTTAAAAACACAAAACAAATTCTAGTAGGTTTGTATATGGACCACCAAAGGCTACGGGCTTTGAAGAAAGAAAGTGCTAGATTTTATGGGTACTTCTTATAATGTCACTGAGGTATTCCGTTTTATATTGCAGAACGACGGAAGAACATAGCTAGATCGACTTAGCTTCAGAAACTGAACAGAAATACAAATATATATATTAAGCACAAATCTAGAAACTTTGCTCTGACAAAAACCCATTGATTATTGTATCAGAGCTTTTGAGAGCTTCGCCCAGTTTAGACTAAAACTCGATTAAAATGGAGTTTGATACAGTGTACGATATTGATAATAATAACACAGCCCTGCATCAGTTTTGCGAATATGATGGGACCTAGTGTTTTCAAAGGGAATTTTCGTGCTGAACACGAATCTGGGCTCAAAATTTTGAATTTTTGAAATCTGACTGCAGATTTGTAATCAGCGAAATTGATTACCCCTAGATTAGATTAGTTACTATGATCAATTTATCCAACCCCCTAAACATAAGTGGACCCCCTACTCTAAGGGTGCATGCGAATAATTTGGGCTAGGGCTCATTTTAAAGAGCAAAGTTCAACCTTCAATTACAGACAATAACGGAGATCGTAGCACGTCAGGGTTCTTACTCTACAATTTTTTAAAAATGGCCAAAAACGTTTTTTTTAGGGTTTTCAGCCCCCTTTTTCTCGAAAACCTGACGTGATGGCCCAGATTCGTGTTCACCACGAAAATTCCCTTCGGAAACACTAGGTCCCATTTTATTCTATTATGGAAATTTGCAGGGCTTTGTAATTATTTCTTATGAATATTTGTAAAGCTTTAAATTGTTGAACAATGTCTTCTTGTCTTCAAACTATTTAACAAACACCATTTACACCTGAGGATATTAGTCTTCAAATGGACTCGCAATGAATTGGAGAACAAAACATCTAAAGTGCTTTGCTGTCGATGATTTACAAAATAATGAAAATTGCTTATTCACCACATAAATTATAAATAAAATCCATTTAAAATTTTAACTTAAAACAAATTGTTTAAAATAAACCATTATTGAAAGCCATTAAAATAATTGCTTTAATATTAACACCTAGCCACAGGCGCTCTATTAAGAAATACGTAGAATGTCATAATGTATCTACAAAGTTGCAGACATTATGACTTCATTGTTAACTCTTAGATTACGCCTTTCAGCCGAGTTAAACAATTTAAACTTATTGTGTGCGGTGTGCTCCATTAGCAAAATTATTTGTTAGAAATTGGAAATAGAATTACGAACGAAAATAACTTGATCCATTTTGTGTAAAGTAACGTCCGCATCTAGCGGATGTAATTATCTAATTGGGCAATAAAATGTCGCATGACATAAGCCATAAATAAATATGTTTTTTTTAAAAATGCAATTTGCATTTAATTAGCCAACAAATGCCATTTTAATAAAATATAAATCGAAATAGTTAGGCATGAAACATAAAACAATTTAAACATAAAATTTGAAATAAATTGAAATCCAAACAAAAAAATTTTTGTACATTTGAATCTGATGTATTGCACTGCGTTTCAGAGTGCAAAAAGTTTTCGATTAAAATTTTTAATTAGTTGTCGGCATTATTTATTTATTGCATATCTCATGGCGTATAAGCGTATAAAGTACACAAAAAAAAAAAGATGATGAAGAAGACAAACCAAACATAATTCAGTCGTTGTAGTTACAATGCCAATACGAGGCCGCATGATGCGGACACATCAATAATCAATTTATCTTTATTTTGCCATTTTATAATGTTAATAAAATGCGCAGCTTAAAAAAAATGAAATTCAATTAAAAACTTTCAATTTTTTTTTCTTTTTTTACTCTACGCCATCGCAGCGTGAGATACTTAATTAAATTCAGTAACACTTGACCTAACGCAGTTGTGTCAGCTGTCAGATAGTTCTGGCGAAAAGAAAATTATACTTTGCAGCATACTTATATACACTTGCATACACATCCATTTAATGTGAAACCAAAGAACAAAGATAGACAATGTTTCATTGGTTATCGGCTGGATACTTTATCCTTAATTACATTAACACTTTATATTCATTTTATCCACTTTGAATAAGTTTCAAAGTGTTTAATTGTTGATTATGAAGTTGGTGTGAAGCTTCATATAATTCACACTTATTTAAACTATTCATAAAAGTTTCATTTAACGTATGACTTTATGAGCGAAACTTAAGTTTGATTCATTTTGGAAAACGATCCATTTTATTACACGAAGTGTGAATGGGAATATTAAGTTTGGGAAATGTATGTAACAGGCAGAAGGAGGCATGATAGACCCTAAAAACTTTATATATTCTTGATCAGCTTTGAAAGGATAATCGATATAACTACTATATGTATGTCTCTCCGTCCTTCCGTCCGACCTGCTGACTGCCGTATGAAATCGATTAACTCGGCGACTACCCAGCGGGAAAATTTTTCTTTGATGATTTACTCACTAATGACAGGTTGATGACATGTCGTCCGCTGTGTTACCATTGGTCAGTTTATAATACACAATATGTTTATGAAATTATTCCATAAAGCAAGATGGTCACAGTTTGGGAGAGTTATCCATTGAAGATGGCTACAAGGTATAGCTCCCAAACAAACTTACCACCCAATTTAAATTTGATATATGAAAATAGGTATTATTTATGCATATATTCACTCCATAAATCAAAGGTGCCACGCCCATTTTTTGGCATAGGCCCTACACAAGCTTGCCGATTATTTTCGAATTTTTTTTTTTTGAATATCTGTATTTTTAGCTTAAATGTTGATACCAATAATGTGTCTTTACATGAGTTGTATCAGACCATTGCCCCCGTCCCATCCCATCCCAAAGTTCTATTTAAGTTACTGATGATAACACATTAACAATTTAAAAATACGTGTGACGTTTGTACGTTTGTATGGGGGATATGACTTCAGCTTAATATCTTTGAAATTGAGGGAATAAATCGCGCAGCAACAAACAGTCAGACGAACAGGCGGACAGGCAGACGGATATGGCTAAATCGATTCGCCTCGACGAGGTGATCACACTATATGTGACGGGTATAAAAATGTAGATAGATATTTAAAATTATCTCCAAAATAAAACTATCTTAATTATTTAAATAAAAATTCAAAAGTCAACAAAAACTTACCTTACTCATTTTTCGAAAGAGCAGCTTACAGATTCATTTCTCAAATGAATTTTATTTACATTTTGCTTGACATACTTCGAATTTCAACACTCATAAAAAAACAAGAAAAAACGTTAACTACGGTGGAACCGAAGCTGAAAAACCCGTTAAACAACATTTTTAATCGTTTATATATTCACCAGGTGCTTAGATTAAATTTCACGATGAATTTGGTCAAATTTGTATGGAGGCTTTATGTTATATTTGCCCGATCCTTACCATATCGAAAGTGTTCACTTAGGTGGACATTGGAATTGATTTTACCAAATTTAATTGAATTCATTTTGAAATAGTAAATGTTATCATATAAAAACTCGAAAATGGGCGGTAAGTTTGTATGGATGCTATACATAAAAATGGGCGTGGCGCCTTAGATTTGACATTGGATGACATAAAAAGTGTTCTTACCCTATTTGGATTATATATATTCATAAATAGTACGTATTTTTATAAAAAAAATCGAAAAAAAGTGGTAAGTTTGTATGGGGGCTATATCTGAAAATGGGCGTGGCAACATTATTTTGATATTGGATGCCATTAGAAGTATTTTTACCCTATAATGCAGTAAAAGCATTTATAAATAATAACTATTTTCATACAAAAAGTCGATTCGTCTCATCGAGCTGTTCAATAATATATATACTTTATGGGGTCTCCGAAGTCTCCTTCAATGCGTTGCAAACTTTCGGACAAACTGAATATACCCGTTTACACTTTGTGTAACGGGTATAAAAACAAATAAACGCAAAGCCAAAAAAAATTGCGTTTGCAAATTGTGCAAAAAAAAAAAAAAAGCAAAAACAAAGCCAATCGAACAAATAAAAATGACCACGTAAAAAACGCAATTGCAAACACAAAATTAGAACACGATTTAATTGATTTCAGTTTTACTTTAAACACATTTATTTGAAACACAACTAACGACAATTGACATTTGCACATAATTTAATTAAATGCATTTACATAACTTTAGACTTTACACAATCGAACACTGCGCCCGACACTTTTTTAAAAACAAAACCCAATAAACAAATTTTTTTTATCATTTCTGCATTTTCTTTGCAATTCAAACACTGAAAAAAAAACACACACAAATAAAAAAAATGAATGCAAAGAAAACTCAATTGCCCAAATTTTTTTTTTTTTTGAAGATTTCACTTTTACTTTAAATAATGTTTACATTTATTAGAAATATATCATATGCCAATTTAAATTTTAACATAATTTAATATAATTAGATGCATTTTCTAGATTTTACACAATTGAACACTGCGCCCGACACTTTTTATCATTTCTGCAAATTTCTTTGCAATTCGAACACGCAAAAAACACAAACACATTCAAAAAGCAATTGCAATAATTGCATTAAAAACGGTTTGACGAATTGCACTTTTATTTTTAATTAACTTTTACATTATTTTAATCATTTAACATTTTAACACAATTTCAAGAAATTAAATAACATTTTAATTTATTTTCTAAACGCGTTATGCACTTTACCTGCGACTGACGCGCAATTAACTTCTGCTTCTTCTTTTTTTTTTTTTTTTTTTGTCTCAATGCAAAAGCTGATCTTGAGAGTGAAGTACATACTCTCTTGTAAAGCGAGAGAGAGAACATCAAAAAATATTATTTGTCAAAAATATAATAATTATAAAAACAAATACAAAAGAATAGAGATGCGTAATTATTTGCAGCAGAGTTAATAAAATAACAACTACAATGCGTATAGAATAAATTTCCACTAGAGGGAGCTAAAGTTAAATCTATTGCCTTGCGAAGCTGAAAGAAATAACACCAACTTCGGTTGAACCGAAACTTTCTTGGTTTTAATGTTCCAAACACGTTATGTTAACAACTATGATCCCAATTAATTCTAAATTAAAGCGCTTTTCTATTATATTTCTAAAGAGTTTCCCAATAAGAACGATAGTATTTGAAATTGAACCAAGGATAAAAGTTTACTTCGGTAGAACCGAAGCTCAAAAAAACCTACCCACAAAACTTTAAATAGTTCCTGTATGATCATCAGTGACGTAGACTATATTCCGCAAAGTTGGGGCTCAAATTTAAAGCATATATGTAAAATTTTTAAATAAATATTTTAAATAAATAATAATTTAAAATAAATAAATACATAAATAAAGATTTTGTCTTAAAAATAATCAAAGATTAGAGATAATTTTCTATAAGGATTATATGTTACAGTGATACCCCTCAACCATGGGTCCTTTTCTAAGCATGGGTTGATGTTCGAAGTGTTCTTACCATATTTGACACAAATCACTTCATAAACAACGAATATTTCATAGAAAAACTTAAAATAAATAAACCATTAAAAAAAACAAGAAAAAACGTTAACTTCGGTAGCACCGAAGCTCAAGTACCCGCCACATGAAACTTAAATTATTTTCTTAAAAAAAATAAAAAATGGTGAGTTTGTATGGGGTCTATATGTTATAGTGGTTCGATCCTTGTCATATCGGTAGTATATTCATAGGATAACAGTAGAAGTGATTTTACACAGATTGGAGTGAATATATCCATAAATAAGAACTATTTTCATACAAAATCTGAAAAATGGGCGCTTGTTTTGTATGGGGGCCATATCAAAAAGTGGGCGTGGCACCTTTCTTTTGAAATTGGATGTCATTAGAAGTGCTTTTACACAATTTGTAGTAAATACATTTACAAAATTAGTAACAATTTTAATACAAAAAATCGAAAAAAAATGGTATGTTTGTATGGGGGTTTTATCTTAAAATGGGCGTGGCATCTTTCTTCTGATATTGGATGGATATTGGATTAGAAGTGTTTTTACCCGATTTGTAGTCAAAACATTCATAAATAATAACTAATATATACACTAATAAATACATTCATAAATAATAACTAACAAATGGGCGTGGCAATTTGGCTCTGACATACAAACTGCCTTGGAGCACAAAAAGCTTAAGTTTAAAGTTTCAGGTCAATATCTTTGAAACTTTCCGAGAAAAACGCATTGCAACAGACAGACAGACGAACATGGCTAAATCGATTCGTCTCGTCGAGCTGATCAATAATATATATACTTTATGGGGTCTCCGATGCCTCCTCCACTATGTGTGGCGGGTATAAAAACGGACAAACCAAGAAGTCTTTATTTTCGAAATTCTCAGTTAGGATACAAGAAATTTATAGTTTTGAAAGGATAGAAATTTATCAGCTCAATTAGGTATCAGATATCAATTTTAAGAAAAAAGTTTGAAGTAGAAGTTTTTTCTATAAAATTTAACTAACAAATAAATTTCAACAGGGGATCATTCAAACGTTGGATGAGGGCGAAATTAACCTGTACTTTGAAATTTTTATGTGACAAGGTTCAGTTTCTAATATGAACTGATTCCAGACCACAGAAATTCAATTAAACGGAATTAACACCACATAGAGTTTCTTCAAGATGCCTTGTTGACAGAATTGAATAAATTTTTGATAATATGTTGCACATGCGTCATCGAGCGTGGAGTCCATGCATACGTCAGAAACCCTGTGTATTTTATTGCTCTCTGCTTGCATATATGTATTTTTCCTGCGTTTTAATTAATTCATTAACATTTAAAGAGAATGCAGACAATTAAAATTCTTGTTTCTTTATTTGTTGTTTTTTTTTTTTTTTTTTTTTTTGACATTAAGAATATTTTAATTTGGTCAGTTGGCAGATGTGCAGCCAAAAGATACATATTTAGCTAATTAAATTAACACAATTTAAATTTTTCTACGTTATTTTTTTATGGTTTACACAGGCTAAATTATGTGGGAAGTTTGAAGAGTTGTTGTTTTGCAGCTATGCCTAAAGAGGTTAAAAAAAAAAAAAAAGTTTTTTCAGCTTAAATTTTATTCAAAAATTATTTCAGTTGTGCTTATAATTCGCATCTAGTTTATACTTAAAGTTAACAAGTTGTGCTGTTATATTTTGCATATAATTCTTTTATTTTTTTTTTTTTTTTTTTGTTTTACTTAGTTTTTACTTCTGCTTTTAATATCTTTAAGGTATGTTGATCCATGCTGGTTTCTTTGGCCCACATGTCAAATTTATAGTATCTTTCGCTATTCCTCCTGATTTCCCTTTCTTTCCTTGCTTTTGTTTCTTCTCTTGAGTTAAACAGAAGAGTAACAGTTAATTTCACCATGGAATACACTATGTCCCAGTCGACCTGTGTATTTGTAGAACGAAATATTTCATGTTGTTTAGCAAAAGAAATTGATTTCATTTGGTGACTTCGACGTAAACGTGAAAATTTAAATACAGTCGTTTAAAACAAAAAAAATAAACGGAA
The DNA here is from genome assembly GCA_018903435.1 of Leucophenga varia. Classification (NCBI taxonomy): domain Eukaryota; kingdom Metazoa; phylum Arthropoda; class Insecta; order Diptera; family Drosophilidae; genus Leucophenga; species Leucophenga varia. The sequence goes on from JAEIFJ010000848.1 coordinate 102,980, forward strand.
AGATACTAAACCGGGAGAGTGTAATCCACTTAATGAAATTTAAATTAAACAAGAAAAAACGTTAACTTCGGTAGAACCAAAGCTTAAATACCCGTCACACGAATCTTTAAAGAGTTTATGAGTAACCATCAGTGGTCACCAAATTTTACACACAATATTAATTTCAAATTTTGAGCTAAATATCTGGAAATGGGCGGTAAGTTTTTATGGGAGGAACACCAAAAAATGGGCGTGGCACCATGACATTGGAACATTTTTTTACCCAATATGGAGTAAATTCATGAATAAATAATAACCATTTTGATACAAAAATTCGAAAATGGAAGGAAAGTTTGTATGGGGGCTAAACCAAAAAAAGGGCGTGGCACTTCTGATCTGAAATTGGATGACATTAGAATGATCATACAAAAAATTTGAAAAACGGACAGTTTATATGGGGGCTATGCCTAAAAAGCGGGCGTGGCATCTTGGTTTTAGCACTGGATGACAAAAGAAATGTTTTTACCCAATTGGGAGCGAATACATTTATAAATAATTTGTATTTTTATACAAAAAATCGAAAAAAAACGGTAAGTTTGTATGGGGGCTATACCTAAACATTTGCGTGGCACTCTCATTCTCGAACTCATAATAGTCGTTGCCGAGAAAAGCTTAAGTTCCAAATTTCAGCTTAATATCTTTAAATCTTCAATAAAAAAAGATGCCTGAAAAGAAAATACAGACAGACGGACAGACGGACATGGCTAGATCGATTCGTCTCGTCGAGCTGATCAAGAATATATATACTTTATGGGGTCTACGACGTCTCCTTCAATGAGTTACAAACTTTCATACAAACTGAATATACCCTTCACACTATGTGTGGCGGGTATAATAATAAAAAAATTTGTATTGGGGCCATGACTAAAAATGGTTTTAGCACTTTAACTGCGTAGGACTGAGAAAAGCTTAAGTTTTGAATTTTATCTCAATATCTTTAAAGCAGAGCAAGTGAAACATATAACTACAGACAGACAGACGGACAGACGGACATAGCTAGATCAACTCGTCTCGTCGAGCTGATCAAGAACATATATAGTATATACTTTATGGGATCTCCTTCAATGCGTTACAAAGTTTCAGACAAACTAAATACGCGTAAAAACGTGTTAAAAAAATGTGTAAAAAATTCGGGCGGGATCCCGTGCCCATCTCTTGTCCTCATAGAGAAATGATTGCAATTCTTGGTCCAGCCATTCCCTTTCAAGCTCAAAATCACCACTCTGCGACACGATTTTTCAGAGAGAGCATGATCGCCGCCTTCCACATCCATTATCAATTTAAACTTCGCGGTCTTAACATTTCGGGCTAGTTTCTTGAGTTGCCATTACTGTTAATAACATCTGGGCCAAATTTCATGTCAATATCATTATCAGTAATATATTTACGCTTGTGTTTACCAAACGACCAAGAGTGCATTTTTCGATTTTTACAATGTCTGATTTAATTATGCAGAGAAGTGTCATCAAATTTTGTTTTCTGAATGAAATAAATGGAATAAAAATGTTGAAGAAGGCTAACGGGGACCAAGCTCTACCAAAATCAAAACCAAATGATTGTTATAAATTGTTCAAAAGGGTTGAGAACGTGTTGAAGACGAAGAGCGCCCTGGTCGACCATCGACCTCAACGGACGATGCTCATATACAAAAAGTAAAAGAAGTAGTGCTTGTACTAATATAAGAGACATTGCTGATGAAATTGGCGCATCGAATGGATCAATTAATACCATTTTTAAAGAAGTTTTGGACCTCAAATGTGTCAAGTCTCGATTGGTACCAAAAATAGTGAATTTTATTAAAAAACAGCGTCGATTCTTCGTGACTTTTTCTCCAAAAATGCAACCAATATCGTTCCGCAACCACCGTATTCGCCTGATTTGACTCCGTGTGACATCTATACTCAAAACATCAAGAGACCACTCCGGGGAACGCGTTTCGAGTCGATTGAGGAGATAAAAGCTGAATCGAAGAAGGCGCTAATGGTTATACCGGAAAGGGACTATTTGGCATGTTTCGAGGATTGAAAAAAACTTGGTTATTTTTTTTTTTACGTTGGGGACTACTTCGAAGGGGATGACATTGATTTACAAAATGCCCACAGTAGTATACGATAGTCGACATATTCGAGGCAATCTTTAGTGTTGTGGTTTATGTTCATTAAGGACCCAATATTTTTAGAACTCATCTCTCAATTTGTAGAGTCGACTATAACTTTTTTTAATTTTCAACCTATTTATGAAAGTAACATGAGTATCGGTGTGAATTTAAGCAGCTGCTGCTGCTTCGCTTTAAGACCCCACAATAATTTATTAGTAAAACAAAATTAATACGCAGCAATTAATAAATAAAAAATACGCACAGTTTCACTTAAAATGTTTATCTTTACTTCACATAAAAGTCTTTTGCAAATTGTTGTTAGTTGGAGTAAGTAATTCGTTTTGGTTTAATGACAAAACAAAACTTTACCAAATATTTCATGTAGATATCTTTCTCTTCAATTAAGACATAAATTTATAATTGTGAAGAAAACAAACTGAAGGAAACTAAGCAAAAAGCACCAAATAACTTCATTTCAAAGACAAGCGACAACCCGCTGTGACTGACAACTGTCACAATGGCATGGCATTGACAAGCCAAAATTAAACTAAAAGCATAAATGTCAAAAAAAAAAAAAAAAAATAATAATAAAAATGGTAAAATCGCGATAAAATTTTTTGCGTGTTGCTTGCTATTCAGACCCCTTTTCTAAATGTATTTTATTCGTGTTCTTAATTGCGTTTAAGTCAAAATTAACACTCATTTTTTTATTATTTTCTTTTTGGGTTTTAATTTTTCCCTATTATCGTATTTTTGACAGGTTGCAATCGTACATACTTCGGCGACATCGGTCTTACCTACTCCCTGGAGTTACATCGACCAAAACAGGATCGCGTGCCATTCGTCTGTGTATTAACTTTTACAGCAGCTGGCGGAAAACATGGCGATTTAGTGCAGGTGCGTATTAGTAATATTTTTCTTTTTTAATATAAAACCGATTTATTTTACTGATTTTACCATAGAACGCACAATAATACTTTTGTCGTTGTGCTTTGTTATACACGAGTGCCTGTCTATAAAGACGTGATAAACTACTCCATTAGGTAAGATAAGCGCATCTCATATTACAAAGACAGAGTAGCGCAGTGAAGTGAGTTGTTTGGCAAAAAGAGAGTATCTTTCAAGCTGTATCAATATTGATTTCATGCTGGCAACAGTAAACTAACACAGATTCATGCTAACTCATGGAGACCGAGTAAAATAGACAATGAATATAACTTCATTTGACAGCATCGCATCCACAAGTAACTAGCAGCATAAGCAGGCGAATATACAGTAGTGTTCGAAATAATAAGAACAACTCAAATAGTTCAGAAACAAACCTGATACAGGTTCAGATAAACAGTACGAAGGACGCCCTCCTAAACAGAAATTCAATTCTAAATTTACTTGTAAGACCGTTAAGCACGGCGATTTTAGGCTGATGCTGTGGGGCTAGTTTTTCATGGAATGGTGTGGAAACTCTGGCAAAGATTGTGGTTAATATGCATGCCAATTACTATGTTGGCAACAAATGGGAAGGTGTTATGTTACCTTACTCTGAGGAGGAAATGCCGTTACGGTAGGTTTTTCAGCAAAAGAGTGACCCGAAATACACATCTAAAGGAGCAAAGGAGTGGTTCCGATGCCACAAAATCAATGTTTTGGAATGGCCTGCACAATCACCGAACCTCAATCCGATAGAGCACCTCTGAATAGATGTGAAGAAAAGTGTACGAGCTGCTAAGCCAAAAAACTTCGAAGATTTATGGCAAGCAGCAATAAATACACTCTCCAGATGTCGCACGCTGTTAGCTTCCATGAAGTCCAGATGCATCGAAGTCATCAAAAATAATGGGGTAGCAACTTCTTACCAAATGTACGGGCCTAAATGTGTATTTGTTCTTATTTTTTCGAACAGCTGATTTTTGACTTCAATCATCAAACTTACCAGAGCAGCAAAAAAAAAAAGGACAAGCAGAAAATAGATAATAAAGTTTATAAAAATCTTATCACCTAAGCTGTAAGATCACCATTTCGGTTTCAGAGAAAGCCATGGCACGCCGAAACAGTGCCACAGGTTAGTCGAGAATATTCTGGAATCATTTGAGGAGAAGAAGTTTTGTTCGGCAGTCTTTCTAGATGTAAAGCAAGCCTCCGACAGGATGTGGCATGCTGGTCTGCTTCATAAACTTAAGACGAACCTACCAGCTCCATACTATACCTTTATTAGGTCCTACCTTGAGCGCAGGAGTTTCTTCGTTAGATGTGTGGAAGAATATTCCCAAATAAAAAATATTCGAGCCGGAGTTCCTCAGGGAAGTGTTCTTGGACCTGTCCTTTACACACTCTATACAGCCGACTTGCCGATTATATAGGAAGACAAATTGCTGGTCGCTACGTATGCAGACGACACGGTTTTCTTGGCATCCGATGTTTCCCCACAGGTTGCTTCTGGAATCCTTCAAAGGCAACTCAACATCTTCTCTACTTGGCTCAAGAGGTGGAACATTGTAGTGAACCCTGAGAAGTCCACTCAAATCACTTTTTCTTTAAGAAGGGTTGACTGTCCCCAAGTTTATCTTGACGGTGCCACAATCCCATGCAGCGCTACAGCCAAGTATCTGGGCTTGGGTCTTGACAGAAGGTTAACCTGGCGTCCTCACCTTCTCACCAAAAAGGCACAGCTCAATGAAAGGTTAACAGAACATTTATGGCTTATCGGACGAAGGTCACCTCTCAAGCTAAGGAGCAAACTTTTAGTCTAAAAGCAATTATAAAGCCGATATGGACCTACGTTATCCCAATTTGGGGTACTGCCAGCAGGAGTAACTGTTCAATTATTCAAATATTTCAAAACAAGGCACTGAGGATTAGGTCAAACGCTCACGTGTTCCACACCAACAAAGAGATACACGAGGAACTCGGGGTTTCTTCGGTATACCAAGAAATAACAAGATTAAGCACCTCTTATATAAATCGGCTCGACAAGCATACCAACACACTCGCCATCAACCTTACTCGACAACAGCTCCAGTATAAGAAGGCTCAAAAGGCTTCACCCGCTCGATCTCCCTCATGGAAGACAATAACTCATGCTTATTTTTACTTTTTGTTTATATTCTTTTCTCCCCAACCCTTTATTCCTTATCCATAATGGCTTCGCCAACGCATTGTCAACTGTTCTTTACTCAAACAACTTGCTGATTGTCTTTTAAAGATAGATTGCAAATAAATTTATTCGCTATAAAAAAAAAAAAAAAAAAACCTAAGCGGTTAAAGGAAAAAAAGAAAATATTATAAAAATTAGTTTTAAGAATTTTTAGAATTTTAACTTGCGTTGTTCTTATTATTTCGAACATCACTGTATATGTTATAGAACGCTCGCTTGCTCAGTTACAAACTCGTTTATCACCTCGGTGCCTGCAAAACTATTACCCCTGGGACTTGGCCAGCTGCCTGAGTGCTTATCTATGCCAACGTAAAAGATGAAACTAAACCAAAAAAAAAAAAAAAAAAAAAAGGAGAAAAGAATGAAGCTGTCAGACAGACGAGCAGTTAGCTTCATAATATAAAATAGCATAGACTCCCTCGAAAGATGTAACTGATATTTATTTCACACCTATCTAGACAACTATGAACCACTTCATTTCGGTCACTCACTCACATACACACAAACACACTTGCCCATACCAACAAGTATTTTTCTTGCGATTACAGCTAGAACTAAATCCGGTACAGTTTCACTTGAAATGCGCTGCTACTACTCTTTACCTTCTACTCGATTCAAAGGCATTCGTTGTGTGTTAACCAAAGATCTGCTGGCCACAAAAGTCGTCGTTGTTGCTGCTCTATGGAAAATGTTCATTACTCACTCAAAATGTTCCAGTTTTAAACAGTTGGCTTAATCTTTTGTTCTGTTCTGTTCTCGTTTTTTCTTTCTTTGTTGTTTTTTTTTTTCAGGTTACTTTGGACAGTTTCACCATTGGACGTTTTACATCGTACGTTCATGAGGGTTGTCCGGATGGTTTCATGCAAATCGCAGAGGTTGCACGCACTCCCATCGGTGGTATGTGGTGCGGCACATCGTGGGGACCAGTGCTCTTCTACAGCGAGACGCGTTCATTGATATTCACAATAAAATTAAATAAGTTAGTAACATGTTGCTACTGTATGTATTTATTTGCAAGAATTGCGTGACAGCTTTTAAAAAGCGGATTATTGAAGAAACTTTTTTTTTTTATTTTAAACTTACAAGTAAAGTTTTCAAACGTATGTGTTTTTTTACAGCAGAAAGTTCAAAACAATTTATTTCTTACTTTAAATGTTTTTTTTTTTTATACACTATACCCAATGAATAAAAGTGTATATTAAATTTATGCAGCTGTATGTAACAGGCAGTACGTGACATCATAGACCAATGTCGAGGAAATCTCGAGTAAATCTGCAATTGGTTTGCTTTGTAAATCACTAAAATTAAATCTGAATTTCACAGAACTTGGAAAGATTTTAGAAGAAAAAGAAGTTGCAATTACACTTAAATAATTTTGTAGGCTTTTCATTTCAACATTTTGACAATCCCGAAAAAAAATAGAATCTCACTCTGATTGGATAACACAGTTCGACATGGAAATGATTCAAGCATCGGACTAGGCTTAGTTTCTAGATATTTCTTCGCTTTCCAAGTTTTCGAGAAAAATAGGTTTTAAAACCTTTAAAAAAACACTGTCTTTGAATTTTTGTGTCTGTAAACATTCAGTTACTAGAGCAGGGTTAAGAAAACACAGAATTAAAAACTTGAATTTTGATGTAGCACTACTTCAATTTGTTTTGAATATAAAAATTCTTCTCTATATCAATTCTTAAACCGTTCATAAAAAAATGGAAGTGACGGACTAAATTTTTCAGATCCCCGAAATTCTCACCCTTCGCTTATCAAAAAAAAAGTATAAAAAAAAACAAGGAAAACCCGTATCTTCGGTGGAACCAAAGCTCAAATACTCGCCACATCTTCGTTTAGTTTATTTATGATCATCAGTGACTTAGGTAAAATTGAGATAATGGATGTATTGGAATCAATAGTCTGATACAACCAAAGCTTAGACACAATAATGTGGTAAAATTTTAATCTAAGTAAACATTTTCTTGACAAAAAATTAGAAAATAGGTTGTGACTTTGTTTGGTGGCAATATGTTATAGTGGGCTGATCCTTATAAAATCAGTAAAGTAAAGAAAGGATGATATTAGAAGGGTTTTTTCCAATTTGATGTGCATACATTCACACAAAAAGTCTAAAATGGGCGGTAACTTTGTTTGGGGGCTATATCTAAAAAATGGCGTAGCACCTTGACTTTGACATTGGATGATATTAGACGTGATTGTAGCGAGTTTGGAGTGATTACGTTCATGAATTGTAGTATTTTCATACAAAAAATCGAAAAAAAACGTTAAGTTTGTATGGGAGCTATATTTAAAAATGGGCGTGGCACTTTTATTTTCATACTTGATTTAGTCGTTGGAGAGAAAAGCTTAAGTTCTTAAGTTCCAAATTTCAGCTTAATATCTCTAAAACTGACAGAATGAATTGCGAAGAAACAAACAGATGGACAGACAGACGGACATGGCTAGATCGATTCGCCTCGTCGAGCTGATCAAGAATATATATACTTTATGGGGTCTACGACGTCTCCTTAAACCCTTAGAAACTTTCAGACACTTTGTGTGGCGGGTTTAAAAATAATAAAATGTTGTGCAACATCGGGATTCACGATTGATCCAGGGTTTAGTCGAACCTTCAAGCTTCTATTTAAGCCTAATTCGGGATTTCTATCACTATGAAATCTATGAGATAGACCTTGTCCGATGCTTGAATAAAAAAAGGTAACATTTTATTCCTTAATGTCCCGTTGCTTTTTGTTATTTATGAACCACGGTTTGGATGCAACATTTTCGATGTACTCCAAAAATATATTTTGAAATCAGTTTTTTGTACAAAACCATTTTAGTCATAGAAATGTATTAGGGGTGTCAGAGAAATCTCTAGTAAATCTGCCTTCGGTTAGTTTGTAAATCTCTAACAGGGATGTCAGGGAAACCTATACCAACAAAATTCCAACCAAAAGAGATTTCAAGGTGTCACACATTTCTTTTTTAAAATAATGTAATTATCGCCAATATCATAGATAATTTCCCAATAGCATTTATATGCACTTGTATATGTAGCAGAGTTGTCATGCAACTTGATTTATTAGGCGGGAAATTTTTTTTAAATTTTCTTTGATTTAATTTAAAAAGTTAAATCACAAATTCGAGATTATTTTTTTTTCTTGTTAAAAATTTGTTAATTATTCTTTTAGTTGGGTCATATAAAATCTGAGCTGACAACCCCTTACAGAAGTTGTCAAAAGTGACTTCGTATAATGAAATCTTTTGAAGTTCTGTGATACCGATATTTTATTTAAGAGAATTACAAACCAATCGAAAGTAGATTTATTAGAGACTAGCCTAGTCCGTCTGTCTGTCTGTATCTTCGTTTCATTTGCTCAGTTTTTAAGATATTGAGATGAAATTCAAACTTAGGCTTTTCTTAGTCCTAAGCAGTTAAACTGTTAAAACCAAAGAGCCACGCCCATTTTTAGGCATAGCCCTCATACAATTTGTTGGTTTTTTCAAATACAGTAAAAATACTTATAATAGCAGCCCATGATTAAAGAAGGACCCATGGTTGAAGTGGGTCCACTATAGCTTATAGGCCCCATGCAAATCTACTAGCCAAATTTTGATTTTTTCATAAGAAAAATGATTTATTTATGAAGCAATTTGTTTCAATTACGGTAGTAACACTTCTAATGTTAACCCATGTTTAAATAAGGACCCATGGTTGAGGTTGGTCCACAGTATGTTTGTGCTTGTTTCACGGCTGCTTGAATGGCTGGTATATCATCATAAAACGCTCCTTTCATGGTAGTTTTCAGTTTAGAGAACAGAAAATATTCGCATGGTGATAGATCAGGAGAATACGGAGGGCAGTCGATGACACAAATCTGTTTTTTCATCAAAAACTCACTAAAATTCACAAAAAGTTCATACAGTCAAATAAATGAAGAAATGTTGATTAAATTTTAATTTTATTTATTTATTTTTTTTTTTTTTTTTTAAATTACACTTTTAATTTTGTTTATTTAAACCATTTCTACCAACATCCATCATCTAAAATATTGCTCTCAAAAATATATTTACAACTAGCGGAAACCCGGCGTGTGCTACTACGTTGTACGGACGTTTTAGCTGCACTTTCTGCATAGAAAAACAAAAAAAACAAAAACAAAGAGTGAAGTTTTTTTGTTTTTTGATACCAAAATGGATTGGGGCTGACTTAAAAATATACTAAAAAGTTGGGAAAAAGCTGCAATCAGCTGTTTTTGATTTTTGATCTTTGTTTTTGTTAAAAAAGCAAAACGTTTTTGTATGGGAAAATTAGAAAATCGACTTCTTAAATGAACCGAATGTGCGTAATGCATTGTTTTAATGGTCTAAAACTCTTTTTGCATTGTTTTCTTTCAAATGTAACCCGGTTGGGGCTCATCGGTTGGACGGTTTTAACATAAAGAGCGGACAAAGAAACATTTTTACTATTTTATATATATAGATAGAAGAAAGGTTTCCCTGACAGCCCTGTATATAATGGAGTTTCTATATATTGTAACTTAGTAAATTTTAGAATCAAATTGACAAACTCCAAAAGATTTTCATTCAAAAAATTTTCATCTGTAGCGCAATTTATGTTAATAACAAGAAAGAACACTGAAGTCGAGTATGCTCGACTGCAAGATACCCTGTACCCAATCTTTATGTACCGTAAGTTAAGTCCTATCTTTGTATATACCTTAGTGTAAGGACTTTCAAACAAAAACTTGAAATATGGGGTAAATTTGTGTGGGGACTATCATAGACATAATTCATGCTTAATTTGAACTTCCTACAATAAAAAACAAGAAAGAACGCTGAAGTCGAGTATGCTCGACTGCAAGATACCCTGTACCCAATCTATATGTACCTTAAGTTAGGTTCTATTTGACTACAATACATCATTGAATTTGATTTTCATAGAAAAACGGGTATATCTTTGATTGGGTTTATACCTAAAATTTTGTTGGGCCTACCCATATTGGTTTATTTCATTGGGACTATCATAGACATAATTTATACTAAATTTAAATTTTCTTGAATAAAAAAGCAATGACGTTTTTATGTAAAAACCCAAAATTTTGGGGTAAATTTGTATGGGGGCTATACCTAAAATTTTGTTGGTCCTACCCATGTTTAGATATTTTATTGGGACTATCATAGACATAATTTATACTAAATTGAAATTTTCTAAAATAAAAAACAATGACGTTTTTATGTAAAAACCCAAATTTTTGGGTAAATTTGTATGGGGGCTATACCTAAAATTTTGTTGGTCCTATCCATATTGGGACATTTTATTGGGACTATCAAAGACATAATTTATACTAAATTTGAACTTCCTAGAATAAAAAACAATGACGTTTTTTATAAAAAAACCCAAAATTTTGGGGTACATTTGTATGGGGGGTACTCCTTCAAATGGGTCTAGAAAAAAAACCGTTTGCAAGTGAACACTTGACGGCTCAGGAGAGTCTAAGTTTCAAATATGGTGGCCCTTTCTCTTATAGTCTCCGAGATAATCTCTCTCATAAAGCAGACAGCATGACAGACGGACAGACGGACAGACAGACGTAGCTAGTTCGACTCCCCTTCCAATGCTTTTATGAATATATATTCTTTATAGGGTCTATCTTGCCTCCTTCTGTCTGTTACATACATTCGCACAAACTTAATATACCCTTTAACCCTTTGGGCACAGGGTATAAAAATAGCACAAGTACAAATGTAACGTCCGCAATTTCTGACTAGCTTATATGCAGTTCGAATAATGATGCAATTATATCGGATGGTGTATTCATTCATTCTGTATGTTTAAACTATCAACTCAGCGAGAGTAAAAACAAAAGAGTGCATGCAAAATGACATTTTAAACAGGCGAAAGAGAGCAAAATAAAAAAGAGACAGAATACGAATACACCAACTGGTTTAATTACAACATGGTTTAACAACTACTTTACGCTATTACAGACAGACAAGCAATTTAATATCGAAAAACTAGTTTGAAAATTAGTTTGAAGAAATCTCCATATCAAATATTGTGTATCTATTTCCAATGGTGCCTCTGATAAGGGTTCCTACGGCGTATAGACGCACAGAAAGGGCTTTCGATACTAGCAGAACTTATGTTTGTTCATGGCGTTTTCTATATCTTCTTTTGTATTTTACAGACATAAGCACAGACTTAATATACATTTTTTTACTCCATATAAACTGAATATTTAAAAAAAAAATCCAAATCTTAAACAAATCCATTCAATTTCTGCTTAAGTAAAAAACAAAATAAACCAAAATCAGCTTAAATTTCTCAACCATAAATAAATTCTGTATTTCTTCTTTTTCTCTACTTGCTTCGATTCGATATATAAAATTTTTTTTGTTGATTTGGCATCTGGTGACAACGACTACAAAAACTATGAACAAATAATGCAAAAAACACCCACGAAAAACAAAAAAATAACAAAAATATGCAGGTTAGCAAGGGATCAAAGCGGTTACAATTTCGACTTTCGCATTAGATACAAGGTTTTGTCAAGGGACAGCTCGGTGACCCGCTACGGTGGCATTAAGCTCGAAGGTAAGTTTGCAACAAAAAGCATGAAAAAGAAAAGTTTAAAACGAAAAAAAAAAAAAATATAAAGAAAAAGTTGAATTAAAGCCAAAGGATATGAAAACTAAAAGGAATGCTGAATCAATACAGCTGCCGTTTATCCTGAACAGCTTTTAATTCAAATAAAAATTTAAGATAAGACAATTAAATAAATTAAAAGTAAATTGGTAAAAAAAATATTTATTCAATAAAATTTTGTGTACAGATCTCAAACAATGGCACAATAGAACCAGTTTTCTTAATCAGCCACAACAACAGCAACAACAACACAGCAAACAATTGAGGATTTCACAAATTCTAGCGGTGCGCATTCCGATCGATACGGACAGGATTTCAGTTTATTCAGCGCCTATGTAAATAACAAAACGTTCATGAATTCCTTAGAGAAGCCAGTTATAAAGGATGAGCACAATTACACCGAACCTAAATACTATCTGGGTAAGTGTCGGACCGGGTAGGGTCGGAATGCAGTGAATAGAAGCAAATGAGTTTTTTTTCTCTTAATGTTTTTTTTTTTTTTGTTTTCTTTATTTTTTTAAGTATTTTTTTTTTTTTTTTTTTGTCTGTCCTTATGTTATTATTTCGCTGTGCTCCTTTTTACTACTCCTGTCTGTTTGTCATTGTGTGTGCTTTCTATTTTCCATTTCATTACGCATTTTCATTTCCATTTTTATTATGTACAAGTCTACGCGATGTTAAGTCAATGTTCTTATTTCATGTTTTATACTTATTTGTATCTTATCTTATTTTCTTTTCTTTTCTTTGGTTTTTTTTTCTTTCATTCCAGGTGACCTCATTCCGGGCACTTATTGTTCGCGCATATTCAGCGATTGCGACAAGAAGGCCTGTCGCCTGCAGTCACCCAATTATCCTGGCATATATCCTCGCAATCTAACATGCTACTATGCTGTGCGTCAGGTAAGTCGTTCGCAATATTATTATTGCGTAAAAAAAAATAAAATGATGTATAAAATTATAAAGTGCAACTGAAATGGAACATTAAAATGCAAGACTCAAAGTTAATTAAAAATAGATTACTTAAGTTAAATACAAATGTTACTGGCATTTGTCAAACTTTTTTTTTTACATATAATTGGTTGGTGTCTTTCTTTGAAAAATTACTCATAAATAATTCGATATAGATAATACTATTTTACACGAGATATTCCCAAAAATTCACTTAAAAAGATAATATTTTTAGAGTTCATTTAAGAGTCTATTTTGCTGTTCAAAATTATAATTTTATGGCTAGATTTAGAGTTCCATTTGAAATGGGAGGATCTTCTTTGTTATTATCGATACGTTCTCTGTCATGTTGAGTCTTAAAGGTGAGGTCTTTAATTTCATTTTCCACTCAACCGTTTATCGACTAATAATTTTCTTACACCAGCAAATGATAGTTCATCGAATCCATCTCATGCAGTAAAATCGGAGTTTTTATATATCACTGGACCTTTGCTTTCGACTTATTCTGTTTTTTTGCATGAGTTTATGGTGAATGACTTTATGTTAAATCAGAAAGCGCTACCCAAACTTGGTTAATGCAGTCCATAATAGAATTTTTTTCTACACATCAACGACTGTTAAGTCCTCATTATTGCTTTCTTCCGCCTAACACTTGACTAACTTTACGACAAGCAAGTATTGGAACAAAGGATCATTTTAAACATAGCAATGATCCCCTGGTATAGCTTTGGTTGTTAATAATGTTGTAGTATTAGGTACATTTGGGTGCTCCAAACCGGATGGCTAGGTGCACTAAAACCACTTTTCATTCTAGACGTTTTACATTAATGTAGGGTCTAGCTTTTGAGATGAAGTATTTTTGGAACCATACTGTAGAGATTGTACGGGTCATCTAGTTTTCTACGATTTTTTTTTTATACCCGTTACACAAAGTGTAAACGGGTATATTCAGTTTGTCGGAAAGTTTGCAACGCATTGAAGGAGACATCGGAGACCCCATAAAGTCTATATATTATTGATCAGCTCGATGAGACGAATCGATTTAGCCATGTCCGTCTGTCTGTCCGTCTGTCTGTCCGTCTGTCTGTTGCGATGGCTGTTACTTGGAAAGTTTTAAAGATATTGACCTGAAATTCGAAACTTAAGCTTTTTGTGCTCCTAGTTAGTTTGTATACCAGAACCAAGGTGCCACGCCCATTTTTAGATATAGCACCCATACAAACTTACCACTTTTTTCGACTTTTTGTATGAAAAAAAGTTATTATTTTTTAAATGCTTTTACTACAATGTAGGGTAAAAATACTTCTAATGGCATCCAATATCAAAAGAATGTTGCCACGCCCATTTTCAGATATAGCCCCATATAAACCTACCACTTTTTTCGATTTGTTGTATGAAAATACGTTTTATTTCTGAATATATTTAATGCAAATAGGGTAAGAACACTTTTTATGTCCTCCAATGTCAAATCTAAGGCGCCACGCCTATTTTTATGTATAGCCTCCACACAAACTTACCGCCCATTTTCAAGTTTTTATATGAAAACATTTATTATTTCTCAATGAATTCAATTAAATTTGGTAAAATCAATTCCAATGTCCACCTAAGTGAACACTTTCGATATGATAAGGATCGGGCAAATATAACATAAAGCCTCCATACAAATTTGACCAAATTCATCGTGAAATTTAATCTAAGCACCTGGTGAACATATAAACTATTATAAGTGTTGTGTAACGGGTATTTCAGCTTCGGTTCCACCGATGTTAATGTTTTTTCCTTGATTTCTGATCTATTAGTCTGACTAAGTTTATCGTATATTTGGGCGACCGTCGAATTTGAATCTTGTATCCATTTCATTCCATCACTTCATGTCTATAACCAATTTAGCCACGTTCGACTGTCTTTCAATAAATTTTGACCTGGAGATCTAACCATGTATAGGGATCTCATCGTTTCAAGCATCGTTCGAGCAAATACGGGAGTCGTTATAAGCTACTCCACTCCCCCATTTGCTTACCCAGACAAAAATATCAACGATATGGAATAGTTATTCTTCGTTTAATTTCTGGCTGGTATTTTTTTCCAATTATGTCGACATAATTTTTTCCTTATAAAAATCTGTGCCCGACCGGACACCGCATTGTCCTGTGTAAAGCCTCTCTTGGCATCGAAGAAAAAGTTCTTTTTCTACTTTAATAACGCTTGGGGTATAAAAGTTTTGTAATACCAAGATTTGACAGCGCTTCTTTGAATTGTGAACAACAAACTGTGTTTGTATCAAAAAGGATGGACTTGTTACTTGGACTTGGTACAAATTCGGATTATACTTAATATACGTGTAGAACATATGCATGTGTATGTTAGATATATGTTCCTCAAAAATATAAATACTTACGGTAATCATGCTAAAGGCTTTGGTGAAAATATTCATTCTCATATCAAGAACATTCGTTATTAGATAAAAAACCTAATAAACGGACACCTAAAAAACCAAAAGCAAAAATAAAATGATGCGACGAGAGCAAATTTGTGAAAGCGTAGCTTACGTTTTTCACAACTTTGCTGTCTGATTTTGCTAAATTGCAACTTGAGTCTGAATTAAGCACGATTGTTCTCAATACAAATACATTGTGCGTGATTTAAGAACTAATAGTAACTTTCATGCTTGATTTCATATGTTCTTAGATTAAGCACTTTCGTTCTTAATATCTCAATTCTTTAAGTCAAGCATACTCGACCTGAATGTTGTTTTTCTTATAATTTTTTTTATTCTTCAATCCCAAGCAATAAAATTTAATGAATTCGAATGCAACTAAATTTTAAATTCAAGTCACGACTAGTTCACATTACTGACCTGACTCATGGTGATTACCTGAAAAAAAAAATAAAAATAAAGCTGATTAGCTTTCAAAACCTTTCATACACTTTCCGCCTTATCGTTTAGTTGAAAAGTTATACAATGGCGTCACCTTAGACGCCTGCATATAAGGTTACAACGAAGGACATCGTCATTAAACCGCAAACAAAAGAATTTCTATTCAGCTCAGCTAAGCTCAGACTGACTGTCGCCGTTGATGTCAAAGTAACCTGTAAAAGGTTATACATTTGCTATTGAATTGCTATGTTACATAAAGGAAAAGCCACCTATAGACAGACAAACCGACAGACGGACAGACGGAACATCAAGTGAACTTGGCGGCAGGTGAACTGGGCGTTGTCCTTTAAGCCTTTGGCTTTGTGCAAGTTCTGCGGTTGGCACTTGGCGCAACAAATAAAAATACAAAAAAAAAAAAAAACAGAACCATTCAAGTATTCGTGTAAGACACTGTTCAGTCAATTTTTCTGACATAGCCATTTAGTTGAGTTTTTTTGTGGTTTCCTGGCGACAGCTAAGTCTTCTTTGTGGTCTTTTGAATTTTTATTTTTATTTTTATTTTTTTTGTTTTCATTTTTTCAATTTTGTTATCGCCAACTTGAGTTGTCAATGAGCGAAGGTGTTGAGTGCTACTTAAAGTCAATTCGAAGGAAAAAAAGAGATAAAGTCCTTTATACGAAAGAAATTTTTGTAATTAAGAAATTTTAAATGGCTTACATAAAATTTCATAAGCTTTTCTGTTAGTCTTCAATGCTTTTACTTATTTTATCTAACCTAACGTTTAATAAGAGACTAGTTTACGTTTAAGGTACAATAACTCAATGTTAAGTTCAATTTTAACTGTAGGTTATCTGAACAATAAAACGCATAGTGATCGCTGTTCTCTGTATTGAATCTAGCTGACCCATTTTTTTCAGTTAATTATTTAACAGAAAGTTAGCTGTTACGAATTGACATCCATATTGGAAGAATACCACTCACAATAGTCCCAATTCTCTTGAATATAAAAACAAACAATAAGTATTTTGGAGAGAAACTTTAGTGACTGAGCTATGCGGTAGAGAGATAGGAAGTGAGTGAGTTAGGCGTAAATAAGGGGAAGAGAGTAAGCTATGCAGCAGTGTGGACGGAAGACAAAGATCTGGGTGGGATGGTGGAGGGAAGAGTTAGGTGAGTGCTAGGGAATAAGAGATGGCACGATGTGGTTTTAGCTTTAGTTAAATTTAGGGCAACAAACCGAACTACAGCATTTCTAAACGTTTTCTCCGAACCGTGCTCTTCTGAAAGAAAATGATTTTTAATCAAAAACCGAAGCAAACATAAGCGCAAAAGCGATTCGAGCTGGTTCGCGATTGATGACTTAGTCACTAATGACAAATTGGTGACACGTCGTCGGTTTTGTTACCATTGCGAGTTTATAATATAAAATATGTTTGTACAATTATTTTATAAAGCAAGATGGTCACGGGCAGAAAATTATCAATTGTAAAATTATGCAATACTTTGATAGAAAATCGATAGAAGTCACACCCTTGACAAAACTCAAGACGTCTTACACGACATGTCATGCATGAAATCTAACAGGACTTATCATCCATGGAGACTTGCAAGACATGTCATGCATGAAGTTTTGCAAGAAGTCTTGCAAGATAGAAAATCGATAGAAGACACACCCAAGACAAAAACTCAAGACGTCTTTCACGACATGTCATGCATGAAATTTAACAGGACTTATCATCCATAGAGACTTGCAAGAAATGTCATGCACGAAGTCTTGCAAGACATGTCATGCATGAAGTCTTGCAAGACTTGTTATCCAAGACAATTGCGACATTCGTCGACAATGACTTATATGATGTTTTCGTCGGTATGTCATCGAGGAAAGAGAATAAATGCTGCACTGATGACTTTCCCGCTGGATCTCAAATTTCAGTTCAGTTAAGATTTTTCTTCTGTTAATAACGAAGTATATGTCAAAGTTGAAATTGTTAAAAGAAGTCCTAAATTAAAAATACATTCCAATCCCCAATTTATTTTAGCAAACTGAATAATAAATTAAAATTTTTGCTCGACATTCACACGGTAAACAATTAGGTTAAAGTACGATGATTTTAGTATAAGATAATATAAAAGCTGTATTTCAAATCGAGAGTGCTGACTTTTTTTTTGACTAGTCTACTCTGGTAAGTTACTGAATAGTCAGGGCTGTAATGAGTTTCAACTGACCTACAAGCCAGTCACCTACTTCATACATACCACTTCTCAAGCACTATAGAATGCAACGTTCGGCAAAGATACCATTTCCAATGACATCACAATTAAAGTGGGGCATAGATTTGAATTTTTTTTGTGGATTGACAAAGGGTATGCCCCAGCCACAAAGCGGTTAAGAAATCTCAAGCCTAGTGACAAACCTTTTAAGCAATTGGTCTTCGACTAATTTTACCATTTTTCCGTTCATAACCCTGTTAGCAAATGTAGCATAAGAGTCCGTCTATAACTAGGTCAATCACTGCTTGTCCCATATGAGTCGTAGTAGTGGTTGATCCACAAAAGTTGATCAGTAATTGACCCTCATAGGTCGGTCAGCAATAGTCTCTCATGAGCCAATCAGTGACTGACCTTCACAGTCTCATCAATGGCTGGTCACGGCTGATGCAAAGTCGACCCAGTGCTGTTCAACGACTGTCCTAGGCTGTTGTATTGTGGAAAAAATGCTTTTATCTGGTAGCCAAAAATGTTTCAAATCGAACAAATATAAAAAAGCGATATAGTATACTGAAGGAAAAATTATATTTAAAGCTCTTCTTTTTTTTTTTATACCCGCCACACATAGTGTGGAGGGTATATTCAGTTTATCCTAAAGTTTATAACGCATTTAAGGAGGCATCGGAGACTCCATAAAATATATATTCTTGATCAGCTCGATAAGACGAATCGATTTAGCCATGTCCGTCTTTGTCTGTCTGTCTGTTGCGATGCGTTTTACTCAGAATGTTTCTAAGATATTGGCATGCAATTTTAAACTTAAGCTTTTCTTGCTCCAAGGCAGTTTTAATGTCAGAATCAAAGTGCCACGCCCATTTTTAAGTATAGCCCCCATACAAACTTAACGCTTTTTTCGATTTTTGTATGAAAATACGTATTATTTATGAATATATTCACTTTAAATTGGGTAAAAACACTTGTAATGTCATCCAATCTCAAATCCAAGGTGCCACGCCCATTTTTTAGGTATAGCCCCATACAAATCTACCGCCCATTTTCGAGTATTTGTATGAAAACAATTAGTTTTTCTAAATGATTCAATTAAAATTTGGTAAAATAAATTCCAATGTCCACCTAAGTGAACACTATCGATATGGTAAGGATCGGGCTAATATAACCTAAAGCCTCCATACAAATTTATCGTGAAATTTAATCTAAGCACCTGGTGAACATATAAACTATTAAAAGTGTTGTGTAACGGGTATTTCAGCTTCGGTTCCACCGAAGTTCTCGTTATTTCATGGTTTTATTTTTTCGTAAAATACTTAAAAAGCAATTGTCTTCTTGCAAATGATTTGGCATCCGCTTTCTGTCTATCGAATTCAAATATTTCTTTGTTTTTTTATTACACCAAAGAAACGAAGTTCAAAAGTCAAAATAACAAAAACCGCAAAGAAAATTAAAAAGCAATTTGCATTCAAATTAAAAAAAAAAAAAAAAAAACTGCCAACGCAAATAATTCTCATTTTTCTTCTTAATGTTCCTTAAACATTTCGGCATAAAAAATAAAAGAAACCATTTAAGCCAAAAAAAAAAATAAATAAAGTAAAAAACATTAAAAGACAAAAATAGCCAAAAATGAAATTTATAAAGAAAACGAGGAAAAAAAACTGTTTCAAATTGCCGCACTTGAAAGCGCTTAAAGATATTTAATTAACTTTGTTTTCTCTCTTGCGGGTGTTTATTTTTTCACTTTTTTTTTTTGTCGCTTGAATTGTGACAGAAACAAAGATGGCGGCGTCGCCATTTTTTTCAGTTGTCTGCCTTGTAAATTCTTCTCGCATTTACATTCGCGTTGTACGTTTGTATTCTGTCATGTATGCGGTGACATTTACAGCAGATCAACAGATAACATGGAACATGGACATGAGTCAGTTTCACTTTATGAAGAGAACACAAGTGCACAAAAAAACAAGAAAAAACGTTAACTTCGGTAGAACCGAAGCTTAAATACCCGTCACACGAATCTTTAAAGAGTTTATGTGTAATCATCAGTGGTCACCCAAGTTTACACACAATATTAAGTTCAAATTTTGAGCTAAAAATACAGATATGTATAACAACATATTTCTCGAATATATCTGGAAATGGCCGGTAAGGTTGAATGCAAGAAACACCTGAAAATGGGCGTGGCACCATGATATTGGAAGAGTTTTTACAAAATATGGAGTAAATACATGAATAAATAATAACCATTTTCATACAAAAAATCGAAAATGGTCGGAAAGTTTGTATGGGGGCTATACCAAAAAATGGGCGTGGCACATCTGATTTGACATTGGATGACATTAAAAGTGTTTTTAACCAAATTTGAGTGAATATATGCATAAATAATTGGTATTTTTTTACAAAAATCGGAAAAATCGGAAAAAACGGAAAGTTTATATGGAGGCTATGCCTAAAGAGGGCGTGGCATTTTGGTTTTGACACTGGATGACAAAAGAAATGTTTTTACACAATTGGGAGCGAATACATTCATAAATAATTACAATTTTTATACAAAAAATCGGAAAAAAAAACGGTAAGTTTGTATGGGGGCTATACCCTAAAAATGGGCGTGGCACCTTGGTTCTGGTATACAAACTAACTAGGAGCACAAAAGCTTAAGTTTCGAATTTCAGGGTCAATATCTTTAAAACTTTTCTGAGTAACAGCCATCGCAACAGACGGACAGACAGACAGACAGACGGACAGACAGACGGACATGGCTAAATCGATTCGTCTCATCGAGCTGACCAAGAATATATATACTTTATAGGGTCTCTGATGTCTCCTTCCATGCGTTGCAAACTTTCGGACAAAATGATAATACCCGTTCACACTATATGTGACGGGTATAAACTATTTTATAATTTATTATTTCGCTGGAATTTTTTGCAAATGTTAGCGCATTTCATTTTCATTTTTCATGCGACATTAACTTGACGAATTTTCTCTTTCCGCGTTTAGATAATTTTACAAAAACTTTGATAATTTATGAGTCGAGAAAAGTGAGAAAAAAAAAACAAAATTTTATTAAGCTTATTAGTATATATTATATAAACCATAAAACCAATTCATTAAGTAAAGAGCTTAATTTTTTACCAGTATTCCAATGATTTGTTCAGATTCTGCGACTATGATTCCCGACGAAAGAGATAGAAATCTTCCGCATAAATTGTGAGAAGAAAGTCCGCAAAGTTCGGAGTGTTTAAGATAGGTACAAATATCAGAACAATGGTCATTACAAAAACGTTTGCAAATCTGGTAAATAACTCTTTGGTCCTCTTGTTACGAAGTTTTTCAACGTATATTTCTTAGGCTCACTGAATCAACTTTTTTTTTTTTTTTTTTACTTTTAAAAGTTGAAAGCTGGTCGTTCTCAAAAAGTAAAAAAATTAGAACGCTTTGTTTAAAATCAAGTACAATGTTCTCTTATCAAAAACTTTTGCACAGAGGAGGTTAGTTTTTAGGAACATTCGATTGTTTGAAGAGCGAACTATTCTCGATTTAAAAAGCCTAACGCTTTAATATTTTTTAACTTATCAATTTAACTACGATTGTTCTCGAGACATTATTCGCTTACATTCTTTGTATCAAGAATGATTAGTCAAGATACAAGAGTGTACTATTTTTTATGTGAACTATTCATTTGACCTCAAAAATATTGAATAAAATGTTAAAGTAAGAATTCGGTCTTAAAATAAGAACTTTTTCGTTTTTAATAAGATAATTGATGAATATATGTGGAGAGAGCCAATTAATTGGGAGAGCGAACTAAATTTTTTAAATTGTGGTTTTCTCTCGGCCTACCAATAGATTTTTCAACGCATCCCTTCTTGTACGAGGCATGTCTAATATTTTGTTGACCAAAAATTTACTTCATAAAAATATTTGCGTATCTAAATACACCTTTAGATCGTAAGGCGTTCAGATATGCAGTGTGAACAGCGGACAGACGGACTCAGCATTCGATGTTAACAAAGAGTATATTAATACATTATTGCGTCTGCGTGCCTCCTACTACATATTCGCTCAAATTCTTTAACCCATCGGGTAAATAATAATTTTCACTGAATAATCCCACACGTGTTTGTATGTTATAAGCGCCACCGTGGGACTAATAGGAACTGAATTTTTTTCATAAATCGACCAAAAACACTTATTTGCGATGACGGCTTAACAATGTTTTACGAAGTTTTAGAGCAAATAATTTTCTATAATAAAATTATCGAATCAAATTGTAATCGTTGACATATGGCCACCAGTGCGCCCGAAATAGAATTTGTTCCGAATATATCCGGTCTCCTCCACATATTACGAGTATGATATCAGATGAAAGATAGCACTGAGCGACAAAAAAAATGCAATTTAAAGTTTTAAAGTAGTTTTTTTTTTTTTTGGTCTGGTCGTGTAAAAAAAAAACTGTATACTTAGACTTTTCGGGGGACCCCTAAAAACAGGATTAGGGACAAAAAAAAACGCAGTTTTCCTCCTTTCTTCATTTATTAAGCTATAACTCAGTTAAATTTAAACCGATTTTTATTTTTTAACATATTTTAGAAAGAAAAAACGTATACCTTTTGAGCAATATATGCATATAATGTTATAACATTTCCGATCATATCTGTATATGTTTTCAAGACAAACGCAATTTTTTTGGGTTTTTCAAAATTTTTTAACTTTATCGATGTTTAGTTAGACTATTTTTTGGAAGTTTCATCAACAGTATATAGTTTCAATTTAAATTATGCACAATTACGAGTAGAACGAATATTTAATGGGACAAATCCGACATAAATTGACGAAGTTATAAAAGTTTTTCTATAAACAAATTTTTTATAAAATTAAAATTTTTCATACAAATTAAAAAAAAACAAGAAAAAACGTTAACTTCGGTGGAACCGAAGCTTAAATACCCGTCACGCGAATCTTTGAATAGTTTATGTGTGATCATCAGTGGCTCAAATACATTTATAAATATATGTATATTTGAAAATAATTACTTTTTCATACATTTGTTCGAAAATAATCTATAAGTTTGTATGGGGACTATGGCTAAAAATGGGCGTGGCACCTTGGTTTTGTTATTGGATGTCATAAGAAGTGTTTTTATCCAAATTTGAGTAAATATTCTCATTAATAATACCTATTTTTATACAAAAATTCGAAAATGGGCTGTAAATTTGTATGGGGGCTATAGCTAAAAATGGGCGTGGCAGCTTGGATTTGACATTGGATGACATAAGAAGTATTTTTACCCAACTTGGAGTGACTACATTCATAATTGATAGCTTTTTTCATATAAAATTCGAAAATGGGCGTAAGTTTAGTTTGTTGGGGCTATAGGTAAAAATGGGCGTGTCAGCTTGGATTTAACATTAGATGACATTAAAAGTACTTGTACCCAACTTGGAGTGACTACATTCATAAATAATAGCTATTTTCATAGAAAAAATCCGAAAAAAACGGTAAGTTTGTATGGGGGGCTTTCCCTTAAAATGGGCGTGGCACCTTGGTTCTGGTATACAAATTAACTAGGAGCACAAAAAGCTTAAGTTTCGAATTTCAGGTCAATATCTTTAAAACTTTTCGAGTAACAGCCATCGCAACAGACAGACAGACGGACAGACGGACAGACAGACAGACAGACAGACGGACAGACAGACGGACATGGCTAAATCGATTCGTCTCATCGAGCTGACCAAGAATATATATACTTTATAGGGTCTCCGATGTCTCCTTCCATGCGTTGCAAACTTTCGGACAAAATGATAATACCCGTTCACACTATATGAGACGGGTATAAAAAAGAAAAAAAAAAAAAAAAAAAATTAACTTCGGTTGGACCGAAGCTTATATAGATAGATATAACATAGAATAGATCTTCTTGTGCAGCATTTGTATTAAATTTTATCTTAAAATACTAAACAAATTAAAAATATTCCTAAAACTATAGATAATCGCGGCGCGATCTGAACCAATTTTAAACTGAAGATTTGGCTTGATATAAAAAACATTTGTACTATGTTTGAAGCCAAAAGCTCTAAAAATAAATGTTTTTTTTTTTATAAGAACTTGGCAAAATGTTGTAATTTTATATGGGAGCCATACATAAAAGTGGGCGTGGCACATTGATTTTAACATAGAAAGTATACGGGACATAGAAAGCTTACGTTTAATATAAGGTTGTCATATATCTCCCTTCCGCTTTTTTGCTCTTTATTGAATGCTTTATAAAAAGTATTACAGTGATCGGATTTAATTCAAATATAAGCCGTTTTGTTCGATAATCTGTTTTCATCTAGACCCCTCCTCGAACGAAGGAAAACTTCAAAATAACGCGAATTAGTGAACTCCATGTTTACACGTCTATAACTTTTGTAGGTTATGTCAAGACCTTTCAAATGATGTATAGTGTTGCCCGATACGAGCTCTTTAGCGCTTTGTACATAGCCGCGAAATTCACAAGACAAAAAGGCGGAAGGGGGATATTTGACAATCTTATATTTCAGCCCTATATCTCTAAAACTGAGCGAATAAATCGCGCATGGCTAAATCGATTCGTCTCTTCGAGGTGATCAAAAATATATTTACTTTATATGTTCTACGATGCCTCCTTTAATGCATTACAAACTTTCCGACAAACTGAATATACCTGTTTCACACTATGTGTGACAGGTATAATAAAATGTTATATTTTTCTTACAAAATCGGTTTGTACCTAACTGAGTTCTAGCTTAATAGGTGAAAAAGAGGAAAAAATATATCCAGATTTTGGTGGGCCCCTCAAAAAAATTTTTACCTGACCAGACCTACAACCTCTACTATAAGATTTTCGAACGTTCTCGATATTTTCTTTTTTGTCGTCCATTATAATAGAATAAGCAATTAGAAAACTATATAAATGTTCATAAATAACTAAAAGTAACCAATCAAATCTATGTTTAAAGTACCACAAAATGCTAGGGCATACTAACTAATAATGATTACGGCTTGTACAAGTTATATTGAGATCTTCGTAAATCAAAAGAAAGTTAGTTCCCTACGCAAAAACAAATTCTTGCGTATTTTGATTTCAAGGACTTTAATTAAAAACATTTTAAATCGTGCCAGGTCCTCCACATTATGATGCGATATACAGTAAATTTCTGCAATTTATGTATGTACACGGTATGTTCAAAAAATAAGGGGGCCTTTTGTTTAAATCAAGGAACACGTAACGCCATCTATTGAACGTTGATAACATTAGAAAGTTACAGGTCTCACCTTTCAAACGCAGCCAACTTCGTTATAATTGGTTGACAAGTTGCTCGCTTTTCAATGACTGTATGTTTAAATTTATTTAATTTAAAACTTGCGGAACACTCCCAAAATCTAGACATAAGCTTAAAAATATATTTTTTCTCCTGCTTAGCTAATAAGTTTGGTTTCTGCAATATAAAATTAAACACAATCCACTAAATATATTGAAATTTTTATGGTAATTGTTTTTCAAACAAAGAAACAAAAAAGATATTATGTATTTGTATCAAAAAAGGTAAATGCACTTTAATTTTATAATATTTTAGCATAAGTTAACTTGAGCAATAGTTAAATTCAGCTTAAAACAAATCAAATAAATTTTGAACTTGCATTTGCATTTCCATTAATGTTAACTGCAAACAAAGCCTATTCATTCATTTAAATCTGTTCCTCGTTCTCTTTCTTTTTTTTTTTACATTACTGCTGCATCTGCTACTACTACGGGTCCTGTCTCATACACAGCATGATGTACCTTCTGGCAAACATGCACTGATTCTAGTCAAACAACCCAAGGGTAATCTGGTCTGGATTTCAACACAGGAAACGGCAACGAACAAACTGGTCTCCAATACAAACGAGAAGGACAAGAAATTCGAGCCGAAACTAAAAACATGGAGCGACTGCGATTACATTCAGGTAATTAAATACGATTTTCTGCTGACGCTCCCAATACGCCCACACACATATAACAACAACGTTTGCCAACAACGTTGGTCATTTAAAGTTTTTTTCCATTTCATCTTTTTTTTTTTTTGATATTTGTGTACTCGAGTAACATCCTTTTGGTGTTGGCCAATGGTAGCAGGAAATATAAAAAAAAAAAAATTCAGCAAGAAGGAAAAATTGCTGTAAAAAATATGTTTACTCGATTTTTCATTGCATTTTCCCCGCAAATGGCACAAATTGTCACGAAATGAGTTGTGAAGCAGTAAAGGATTCGAAACTGTAGAACAAAAAAGTGTTAATTTTTGAGCCTTTTGTCTGAAATGAATGCCAACTAAAGTAAATATACACACACATACATACACATACACACAGTGTGGCATTTTATGTAGCTCTACGAAACAAAAAACTTTTCATCCTCATTTTTTTTTTTTTTAATTTTTATGCAAAAAGTTGAAAATCACTTCAAGTCGCCTCGAAGTCATCTCAACGACACTTTTCTCGCTGCTGCTGAAATTAATGTTCTCATAATTATTCATACGCCATGTTGACGCAGTTTAAAACTCAGCAACGATTTGTGTAAATGCAAATATATATGAAAAGCGTTTTAATGCCGTCATTAATGTTTCATGTTGGTATGAAATGATTATTATAATAATTATTTTCATAGCTTGAACTGCGCATAACAATTGAGGTCGCATTAAGTACTGCAAAAGTAGAAGTGTTTTTTTATTTACAATATTTTTTTATTTTTAAATGAATGAAACCAAATTAAGCTGAAAATATTTAAAAGGTTTTTTTTTCAATTAAAATTTGACCTGCTTTTGCATAATTAAAAGTTTTTGAAGTCAAAAAATTGAGTTTTGATTATGCTTTCCAATAAAAAATGCATCTATGAAGCGTCATAATATGCTTATGGGCATTCTTTTTCACCTGCAGTCCCCCATTCCCCTAGAATATAGTTAATCGTAAAAAGTTGAAATAAGTTTTAAATTTTACGTAAATATTTCTACTTTCAAAAGTGGCACTTTTTATACACGCATTCAAGAAGGCATCGGAGACCCCACACATATTATTATTTCTCAGCAAGCCAAGTCTGTTTGTCCGTCTGTCTGCTTGTTGCAATGCAGTTTACTCGGAAAGTTTTAAAGGTATTGACCTGAAATTTTAAACTTAACCTTTTTTTGGTTCTAGGCACTTTGTATGTCAGAACCAAGGTACCACTTCCATTTTTAGGTATGGCCCTCACACAAATCTACCACCCATTTTTTGATTTTTACACCCGTTAAACATAGTGTAAACGTCTGTCTGTCAGTCCGTCTGTCAGTCCGTTTATTTCAACTCGATTTATTTGGAGACTACTTAGCTGAAATTTGGAGCTTAAGCTTTTGTCGGCAACGAACAGGTTAAGTTTGAATATGAAGTTGCCACGCCCATTTTTGAGTATAGCCCCCATTTTCAATTTTTTATATGAAAATAAGTATTGTTTATGTATATATTCACTCCAAATTGGGTCAAAACGCTTCCAATGTCATCCAATGTCAAAACAAATGTGCCCCGCTCATTTTTAATTACATCATTCATACAAACTTACCTCAAATTTTTGTATGGAATTGGTTGTTATTTAGGAATGTATTGGCTCCAAATTGGGTAAAAAATACTTCTAATATCATCCAATATCAACACCAAGGTGCCACGCCCATATTAAGGTTAAGCACCCATACAAACCTATCGCTACTTTTGTTTTTTTTTTTTATGAAAACAGTTAATAGTTATTTCTGAATCAATCAAAATTGGGTAAAATCAATTCCAATGTCCGCCTAATGTGAACACTATGTAACGGGTATTTCAGCTTCGGTTCCACCGAAGTAAACGTTTTTCCTTTTTTTGTAAAAAAAATTCTTATTTATGAATATATTCACTCTAATCTGGGTAAACTCACTTTTACTGTCATCCTATGAATATACTACCAATATGACAAGAATCGGGCTCTATAACATACAGACTCCATACAAGCTCACCTCCTATTATTTTAATTTTTTCAGGAACATTGTTGTTATATCTTCATTTTTAGCTTAAAATTTTACATATATGCTTCTAATTTGAGCCCGATTTTGAGTTGTCCCAACCCAACCCCTCTGCGGAATATAACCTACGCCACTGATGATTGTATATGAACTAATTAAAGTTTCGTGTGGCGGGCATTTGAGCTTCGGTTCTACCGAAGTTCACAGTTTTCCTTCTACAAATTCATGATGACGGGTCCAATATGACCAAAGATTGAACGAAATCGCTCGGGTTCCGGTTTTAAGGACCTCGATATTTTAAACTACAAAGTTTAACAAAAGTTAGGCTCAATAATCCATGTAAAATTTTAAGAAGAGCATCAAACTGGTTTAGGAAATATCTAAGGTCAAAAATGCATAGGCAGGCATTATATTAGTATCGCAAGTGTATATAAATATAATCAGAGTTTTGTCTTTCATTGCAACAAATTTTTAAAATTTTATTATAATTATTCGTCTTTAATTACAAGGATTCCAAAATGCAAGAAAAAAAGTTCTTACTGTTTTTGTCCGTCCGTCCGTCCGCACTAATTTTCTACGGGTATCATAAAATCTTGCTTATGCACTTTGAAACTTGTTTCTTTATACTGTTTTCTCAGTAGTGGTGACGTCCCACACTGGAGCGAGACCCAAAAGTGACGATTAATTCAATCGTCCAAAAATTGAACTATGTTATAATATAATTTTGTATTTTGGAATTTTTCGTATTCTGAAATTTTCCCTAATATATTATACATCCATGAAGAATAATATGAATTGGTGGACTATACAATATTTAAGTGCGATAAAGATTTTTTTAAATTAAATTTCTTGTTAAATTGTTCAAATTCACGAAATCAAAGTTCAAATGTCGGACAAAACAAGGAGATAAGACGTATTTAAATGTTCATCCGCTGTAATAATCTTATTCGTGTTCATTCGAATGTGAAAATATTAAATTTTTATTTCGAATATGTTGCTTTTCAAATATTTTTACTTTTTATTAATAATTTTTCAATTAAATTACTTTGTAAAATCCGATGTTAAAACATTGTCTTTGGAAGATAAATTTAATGAACTACAATTGGAAAATTCGCGTTTGCATAAAGAAATGGATAATTTACGCAAGGAAAATATTGATTTAATTATTGATAGACCAAGCCACGATGTTAGAGTCCATTTAAATTACTGAAAATATATTCAAATCATTATTTATGTTCTGAAAATTTAGAATATTTGAACTTACCATTAAGCGCCTTTGTGACTTTCAGCACAGTTTCCATTTGAATAGTCATTATCGTTGTCAAAGGTTGAATATTTCATTTCACTGTCATCATCTAATGAATTTCCAGCATCTCTCCAATATGTACTCAATTTGAATTTTTCACTTTCGTTGGCGACTTTAGAGAGATGCTGGAAACTCATTAGATTATGACAGTGAAATGAAATATTCAACCTATGACAACGATAATGAATATTCATCGTAAAAAGCATATCTTCTTGCATTTACAAAATCTTCCAGCATAATAAGCATTTCGTGTGGTTCGTGTGAAATTAATTAATGTATGTGATCCAACCCAAGCCAAAAATTTACGTTCGAGTCTCCAAAGTCTTTTTTATAATCAGCCCATGGACGATAAAAATCAATTCTGCCATCTATTCTTCTTTGAATCACCATCCATCCGCCTTCTCTAGTCTGAAGATCGCAGGCAACCGTAAATGGATCACCAGTAGGCAGCTTTATTAAATTAACTTCTTGTGTAATATGCCTATCAGCACAACTTTCAGAAAATTTATTCCCATTATAAGTATCTCATTATATTACCTTTTAATAAATTCATCGACATCTTTAGTAATTGACGAACAAATAAACTTGTGTAACTTTTCTTCCATAGCTTTAACTTCTTGTCTAAATAATTTTAAGTTCATTAGAAAATTTCATAAAATTAAACTCAAATACATTTTTTTTTACCTTAAATCAATATTTTCCTTGCGTAAATTATCCATTTCTATATGCAAACGTGAATTTTCCAATTGTAGTTCACAAAATTTATTTTTCAAAGATTATGTTTTAACATCGGATTTTACAAAATATTTTAATTGAAAAATTATTAATAAAAAGAAAAAAATATTTAAAAAGCAACATATTCGAACGAAAGATTTAATGTTTTCACATTCGAATAAAAATAATACTGAAAGATGAATACAGCGGAGGAACATTTAAATACCTCTTATCTCCATGTATTGTCTGACATTTGAACTCTCATTTCGTGAATTTATTTAAATTTAGATTATTTGTTGTTGATAACGGGTGATTTTTTAAGAGCTTGAGAACTTTTTAAAAAAAAAAACGCTTAAAATTTGCAAAATCTCATCGGTTCTTTATTTGAAACGTTAGATTGGTCCATGACATTTACTTTTTGAAGATAATTTCATTTAAATGTTGACCGCGGCTGCGTCTTAGGTGGTCCATTCGGAAAGTCCAATTTTGGGCAACTTTTTCGAGCATTTCGGCCGGAATAGCCCGAATTTCTTCGGAAATGTTGTCTTCCAAAGCTGGAATAGTTGCTGGCTTATTTCTTTAGACTTTAGACTTGACGTAGCCCCACAAAAAATAGTCTAAAGGCGTCAAATCGCATGATCTTGGTGGCCAACTTACCGGTCCATTTCTTGAGATGAATTGTTCTCCGAAGTTTTCCCCTCAAAATGGCCATAGAATCGCGAGCTGTGTGGCATGTAGCGCCATCTTGTTGAAACCACATGTCAACCAAGTTCAGTTCTTCCATTTTTGGCAACAAAAAGTTTGTTAGCATCGAACGATAGCGATCGCCATTCACCGTAACGTTGCGTCCAACAGCATCTTTGAAAAAATACGGTCCAATGATTCCACCAGCGTACAAACCACACCAAACAGTGCATTTTTCGGGATGCATGGGCAGTTCTTGAACGGCTTCTGGTTGCTTTTCACTCCAAATGCGGCAATTTTGCTTATTTACGAAGCCATTCAACCAGAAATGAGCCTCATCGCTGAACAAAATTTGTCGATAAAAAATTTCGAACCGAACACTGATTTTGGTAATAAAATTCAATGATTTGCAAGCGTTGCTC
Source organism: Leucophenga varia (assembly GCA_018903435.1). NCBI lineage: Eukaryota > Metazoa > Arthropoda > Insecta > Diptera > Drosophilidae > Leucophenga > Leucophenga varia. Next base: position 134,105 of record JAEIFJ010000848.1, read on the forward strand.
GTTAGTAAGTCTATTCATGATGAAATGTCAAAGTATACTGAGGATCTTTCTCTTCGACACCTTGTCTGAATCCCGCGTGATCTGTCAAATACTAATGCATGAAAATCCTAACCTCAAAAAAATTACCCGTTAGATGGAGGTGGCTGAGGGGAAAAAGCATATTCCCAATACAAATTCTCGTTTTGTTATCACACAACTTGACATTCAGAGACATTAGAAAGACACATCGCTGAACGATTTGTGCTGCCAACGTCATAAGTGTCTTAGTCTATTCGACCCAAGTGTTGGTCATTATCTAAACTTTTCCCCTTGCAGCTTCTCCTGGTTCTGTTAAATGGAATTTCTAGTAATGCGCCGTGGTAGCGGCTGTATGTATCACATGAAAGATGCACTTACTTATAAATCTGTGGTGAAAAGGAAAAAGTGCTTAAGTCGAGTTAAGCAAAAATTGAGATCTGATATGATAACGCTGATCTCCATAACGAAAGTACCGCCCGCAAAATTTTATTTTTTTTTTTTTTGACAAATTAATTTTTGCTTAATCTCACTTTTGCATACAATTTCAAATTATTTTAAACTTAGAAAGTTCTCTTCCTGCCAAACGGTAAAATCAGACTTAAGCAGTTTTTCCTTTTTACCACTGAAATATTTATGTATACACTAACCCTATCTTTCTTTCGCACTCACGCGTATTGAGCATTAATAAGATGTGCGAAAAAGAAATAGATGCCCTGCATAGAAAAGTATAAATTTGCTTCTCCCGGCTTTTTTTCTCTCTCTCTCACTTTCAGTTTGATAAATTATAGCTTTATTACACCTGTTATACATAGGAAAGTTTGTAACGCATCAAAGGCATCGTATCCCTTATAATGTTAATACATTCCGGAACACCCCATTCGGTTTATGCGCTCAAGCTAACGCTCGCATATATTTTTACTCTTGAGTTAAAATCACTCAATTTTGGTACATTTGTTTTGCTCGCTGAATTTATTTCTGATCGTTCGGCTTAACAATGATCGTGTTGAGTCAAAAAAAAAAACTCAAACGAGCGAACTTAACTCGCATGAATAAACTCATATATTTATTAACTTCATATATATATATATATATATATATATATATATATATGTATATAACATAATAAAATAATGCATTTAAATTAATTATTCAATTAAAATGAATAGCAATAGGCATGAGTTTTGTCGCCAGTTAGACGTAATGAAATTATTGCAAAAGCAATGAGCCGAATGAGCCGAATGAGCCGTTCTTGAGAAAAGTCTGAGTTTATTCGATGCTTAGCTTCGCAGAGTGAGCAAAACATTAAGGAACGAAGATTGTACGTTGTACACGATTGACGTGTTCGTTAGCACGAGCTGATTTTTATTCGACGCTGTGTTTCGATCAGTTACTGGAATTAAGTAAGAATTTTTGCGTCTGAGCTGACTCAAGAAAAGTGTGAGTTTTGCAGTTCTCTGCTCCCATTCTCTAGGATTTTTTTTTGACAATTATAAGACCCGTATATTACTTATTATACCCGCCACACATAATGTGAAGGGTATATTCAGTTTGTCTGAAAGTTTGTAAAGCATTGAAGAAGAAGTCGTAGACCCCATAAAGTATATATTCTTGATCAGCTTGACGAGACGAGTCGAACTAGCCATGTCCGTCTGTCCATCTGTCTGACCGTCTGTTTATTTCAACGCAATTTACTCGGAAACTTCTAGAGATATTTAGCTAAAATTTGAAACTTAAGCTTTTCACGGCAACGACCAAGTCAAGTTTGAATATGAAAGTGCCACGCCCATTTTTGGGTATCACCCCCATACAAACATACTGTTTTTTAGATATTTTTAATGAAAATAGTTATTATTTATGCATTAATTCACTCCATATTGGGTAAAAACACTTTGCTGGCATCCAAAGTAAAATCTAATGTGCCACCCCCATTTTTAGGCATAGTCCCCATACAAACTGACCGCCTATTTTCGAATATTTATATGAAAATAGTTATTATTAATAATGTATTGACTTCAATTGACCAAAAACACATCTAATATCATCCAATATCAAAAGCAAAGTACCACGCCCATTTTTAGCTAAAGACCCCATACAAACTTACCACCCGTATTCGAATTTTTGAATGAAAATGCTTTTTTTTAGTAATGTATTGACTCCAAATTGGGTAAAAACACTTATTAAATCATCCAATATCAAATGTAAGGTACCATGCCCATTTTTGGCATAGGCCCCACACAACGTGAGTTGTATCAGACCATTGACTCTGACCCATCCCAACTCGAAGTTCTATTCAAGCCATATTAACAATTTAAAAATACGTGTGACGGGTATATAAGATTCGGCTCCACCGAAGTTAACGTTTTTCCTTGTTTTTTTATCAGATACTATTTAATGGTGCCACCAAGCCCCTGAATTTTCCCATGTATTTTTCTTAAATTTAGTGTAGAAACCTGAAAATGAATATTTTTTAACCAAATAACGATATTTCTCTTCATAAACCGCCATAGAAAAACATCCAATAACATTTGACTCACATATGAACATATAATTCCGGCATAACTCAATATATGCGTTTTTAGCATTGTTTCATACCAAATTTTTGTAATCTTTAGAAAATTTAATAAAATTAATAAGATTTCAAAATAAAATTTAAGCTTTTACTAAATCGTATCTGCACACAATTATTATTTTTATAAAAAACTTTTTCCGAGACCTCATACCACCAAATACTACATATGTATGTACTGATCGGAACCGATTAAAAAATATCAATTAACTATTTACATTAATAAGAGAGGTCTCAGAATTGTTATAAGAGCTGATATTTTATTTTAAATTTCTTTATAACTACATATATGTATATATTTGATCAAATAATGTTCAAATACTCTCCTATATACTCTCTTTAATAGGACAGTGTAAAACCAAAATGGAAATCAACGGTAACTCAAACGATCAATCATATTCACAAGCAAAAAAACAAAAAAAAAACTAATTTCGCAAGTCAAATAATAAAAAAATTTTATAATAAATCAAACACTTTTGTAGTTAGCACCAAATTTTTTTTTATATATTATTCCGCGTTATATGCAAACAATTAATCGTTCTGTAGCTCTAACATTATTTATATTTACCACAAAATCTATAAATCATGACGCTAACACATAAACAATAATTTACTATAAATATATAAAATAAACATAAATATATACAATATTTTTATCTAAAACCGCAGCTAATAACACCAAACAAACAAACAAAAAAAAAAATGTCAACAAAACACATGGCGTATGCGTAATATTTTATGCACGCAAACCAAACTGCTGCAGGCAGGCAGATAACAATAATATTGAGATAAAATATTTATTACAAAAATAATTTAGTAAATCTGTCATTGCGCATCGAATAGATAAACGAATGAATCAATCGCTCATTGTTCAAGAACATTTTTACACAGACAGACAGGCAGGCATTGTGTCCACTTTAGACGCAGCTTCCTGCAGAGCAAAGTGCCAAAACGTGTCAGTTCTATGCGTTCAAACCAAAGATGAGTTCCTTGATCGCATGTAAATCGAGTGTAAATTATAGCTATACAGCATGCGTAGAAAGAGACAACAACAACATATTCATCATACGCCCAATTGTATGCTATAGAATTAAGGCATCTTCGTTCATGAATAGATTTGCTTTTTTGCAAGGACAACAAACGTTGAGGACTTTGATGTTGAGTTTCATTTCCGCAGTGGGCGTACATAAAAGTGCAAGGAGCAAAAAAATAAACAAGAAAGAACGCTGAAGTCGAGTTCACTCGACTGCAAGATACCCTGTACCCAAAACTTTATGTACCTTAAGTTAGGTTCTATTTTACTACCATACCCCATACTTTGTTTGAGGGCTATACTCTAAAATTTTTCGGGCTATTTCTTTGTATGGGGCTATCATAGGCATTTATATAAATTTTTTTGAAAAAAACTACCCAAAATTTTAGGATAAATTTGTATGGGGGCTATACATAGAAATTTTGTTGGTTTACTACCCACATTAGGGATATTTTATAAGGACTATCATAGGCATAATTTATACGAAATTTCAAGTTTCAAGAATAAAAAACAATGATGTTTTTATAGAAAACACTAATTTTTTGGGGTAAATTTGTATGGGGGCTATACCTAAAATTCTGTTGGTCCTACCCATATTGGGGTATTTTGTTGGGACTATCATAGACATAATTTATACCAAATTTGAACTTCCTAGAATTAAAAAACAATGACGTTTTTATGCAAAAACTCAAAATTTTGGGGTAAATTTGTATGGGGGCTATACCTAAAATTTTGTTGGTCTTACCCATATTGAGATATTTTATTGGGACTATCATAGACGTAATTTATACCAAATTTGAACTTCCTAGAATTAAAAACAATGACGTTTTTATGCAAAAACTCAAAATTTTGGGGTAAATTTGTATGGGGGCTATACCTAAAATTCTGTTGGTCCTACCCATATTGGGATATTTTATTGGGACTATCATAGACGTAATTTATACCAAATTTGAACTTCCTTGAATAAAAAACAATGACGTTTTTAGGCAAAAACTCAAAATTTTGGGGTAAATTTGTATGGGGGCAATACCTAAAATTTTGTTAGGTCCTACCCATATTGGGATATTTTATTGGGACTATCAGAGATATAGATTATACCAAATTTGAACTTCCTATAATAAAAAACATTGACGTTTTTATGCAAAAAACTCAAAAATTTGGGGTACATTTGTATGGGAGGTACCCCTTAAAATGGGTCTAGAGAAAAACCATTGGCATGTGAGCACTTGATGGCTCAGGAGAGTCTCCGTTTTAAATATGGTGGCCCTATCTCTTATAGTCTCCGAGATAATCTCACTCATACGGCACACAGCAGGACAGACGGACGGGCAGACATAGCTAGTTCGAATTCCCTTCCAATGCTGATCAAGAACATATGTATATACTTTATAGGGTCTATCTTGCCTCCTTCTGTCTGTTACATACATTCGCACAAACTTAATATACCCCTTTACCCTTTGGGTACAGGGTATAAAAAATATATTCTTTTCTCTGGCTTTAAGTGCTTCGTGGCAGTTTAATGCAAAACCAACTTCACTAGAGAGTTCCCATTGAAGCCACTGACTGAAGTTATGCAGAACACTTCCGTTGCTCGCTTTTTTTTTCGTTTTTTTTTGTTTGCGCTGAATTAGCACTGCAATTGGTGTTGGTCACGCGTGTTGCTTTTGCCATTTTGTATTTTTAAACTATTCAATTTAACAAAAAAATCTGTTTTATTTTCAACTTCCTTCCTGTCCTTTGCCAACGCTTAGCATTGCATTCAAACTAAATACTTTTAGAAAAAAAGTTATACTTTTCGTTTATTCCTTAATCCTGCGCATTTGTGCTACAATGTCCCCTTTTGCTGCTGCTGAAGTTGTTGTTGTTGTTGGACAAACCTTATTCAAGGCATCCACGTGCAGCAAAACATTATCCTCGTCAGCAGTGAACATGAATTTAAAAAAAAAAAATTTTTTTCTTTTTTTGGTTATTCAGAAAGGCAATCCAATTCCCTTTTTTTCTTTCTGGCGCGCTGAGTACGCCATTTAAAAAGGATTTTCGTATTTCCGCAGCATGCTGGTCGCTGGTTCTATGCAATTGTCTGGTTATCCTTCGTTCTGTGTACTCTTACGGCTTGTTAGTTTTTGGACTGCGCTTAGCCAAATTCTTGTAATGTATTGCTGTGTACCATAGATGTGTGTGTGTGTGTGTTTGTGTGTGCCTTTTTGCATATTGCACTTTGAACTTGCAAAGCGTTAGCCCAGGCCAAATGCTGGCAATTTCTCATGCGACACGTGTGAATAATCGCAATTACGTTTGCGTTTGTTTGTCTTGACCACATCATTTCTTCTTCTTTCACAAAAATTTAAAAATTTATTGCATTTAAGCAAAAGGAAAAACTAATTTCTTAAATTTATTCGGTTCGGACCAAAATTTATTTTCATAGGCTCCACGTTTTAAACGAAATCTAAGTGCTTGAAGTGTTTCGTTGCAATCGAAACAAGTGCTTTAAAATGCTTTACAAATGGCAGCGAAAACCATTTTGCGAACATACCAGCCGTGGGAAGTCAGCATCATCAATTTTAATGGTTAAGTAGTGGCTTACTGTAATCTGTTGTAGTCGTTCCAGAACAAGTGACACCCATTGTCGTTAAAATCCATGAATATTTGATGGTTGCCTAATGTGCTGGACAAAGGAACTTTCCAAATGTTTCGTGTTGGCGATAGTTCTTCGAGATGCACATTGATTACATTAAAAACATATGAAACTATCACCATCAAATATTGAGACCTTGAATTAATAATTTCTAATACAATATTACGAATTTATAGGCAAAATCATGCCGGTTAAACGACTCTCTTTTGAGGCCGAATTCCTTTTGTTATCTTCTTAAAAAGTGAACCGCAGCTCGGCTAGGTTATGACTCATCGAACAAAAGAGATATTAATCGGAAGGAGCGATGTCTGGAGAATATAGTGGGTTGGGTAGAACTTCCAATTTAGTATTGTGTAATTGTTGTTCTACCTTCGTATTCGCATGAGTTGAGTCCGATAGAGTTCCCCTGAAATCAGTTCATTCCGTTTGAGAAAATCGTAGTAGCTCTGGACGCTCTTGTCCCATCAAATACAGAGCATAAGCTTTGCTAAGAATGTAAGTTATTGACAGGACAAAACCCATTTCTTTTGAGATGTTTGTGGAGCTGTTCACAAGCGAAAGATCGATTTTCGACGTCGCAAGGTTTATACTCGTATGGCACCCAGTTTCCTTTCTTTTGAATCAATCCCATGGCTTATGGAAGTTTGCTAACTGTCGACTCAATCACTCCCGATGATTCTGACTACTCCTGAAGTGTTTGGCATTAGTCCATATAGCAATTCTTCGTCTTCAAATTTATTTGTATTTATTTATTTGAACCGGCCATTACTTTTCTTCAACCTCAAAATCACCACTTTTAAAGCGACCTCCGAGACGAGATGGTTTGATCGCCATAAACTTCTACTATTATTAGTTGACCCTTTGCACCACTTTTCTTCAAATTAAAGTACTGAAGAAGAAATTCGACATATTTGAATTAGTCTTTAGTGTGGTTGACACAGGGGCCAAAACATGCTCATTCACAATAGTGTGTTTCCTTGTAAATTTCTAAAACGGAATTCATAATCTGGGACTATCTTAAGTCTCTCAATAATCTTCAAAGATGAATTCTTTAAAAAATTTTCAAAAATATTGAAATTAAACTTATAGGAATGTAGGACGAAACAAGACTTTGCTGTTTACCAGGTTTTGGTATTATTTCAATTTCTGCACATTTCCATTTAGAAGAAAAATTATGTATACGAAGAATTGTGTAGTAAAAACAAAATACACTTCATCGGTAACACTTTTATTACTTTTCCATCTATTCAGACGTAACTAGAAGATTTAGCAATCTTGAGAGCTTTAATTGGTGGTTGCAATTCACGGGGAGTTACGTGCCGCAAGGAATGGTTCATTTGGCAAGGAATATTCAGGAAAATGATCGCCTCCAAAACATTGTTTGGATTCATAAGCAATTGGAGCTGAAATGTTGATTCGAGATGTTCAGCAAACGCTTCCGATTTAGCGTTATCAGTCCGGCATCATGTATAATTAATATCCTTTATGAGAACCTGCCCCGTTACTGAATTTTTTAAATCGTTTCGTCGCTTTCCAAAGCTTTTAATAGAAAATTTGAAATATAAGGTTGTCATGCTGTATAAAAAGTGTTACAGTGATCAGATTTACTTCAAATATGCGCCATTTTGTTCGATAATCTGTTTCCATCTAGACGGCAACTTCATAATAATGTAGAACCCCCCCACCTTATTTGCGAAGTACTCGGACAGCCACTTTTCACAAGCCTTTTTTTGAGCCCAACTTTACACCACCAAGGGCGTTCGCCATGGACAGGAACAGGCTATATGGTGGATGCGATAAAACCTCCCATCCGAGCTCCCGTAGCTTCTGATGAGTCACCAAAGATGTGTGTGGCCTGGCGTTGTTCTGGTGGAACATTACACCCTTCCTGTTGGCCAATTCTGGACGCTTCTGGTCGATCGCCTGCTTCAAGCGGTCCAGTTGTTCGCTTTAGATGATAGAATTAAGTGTCAGGCCATATGGGAGCAGTTCATAGTGGATGATTCCCTTCCAATACCACCAAACACACAGCAAAACATTCCTGGCCGTCAATCCCGGCTTGGCCACTGTTTGGGACAATTCACCGGCCTTCGAGCACGACCGTTTTCGCTTGATATTGTCGTATGTGATCCATTTTTAGTTGCCAGTCACCATCCGCTTCAAAACTGGGTCGAGTTCGTTCCGTTTCAGCAGCATATCGCAGGCGTAGATTCCGTCCATCATGTTTTTATACCCTGTACCCAAAGGGTAAAAGGGTATATTAAGTTTGTGCGAATGTATGTACAAGACAGAAGGAGGCAAGATAGACCCTATAAAGTATATACATATGTTCTTGATCAGCATTGGAAGGGGAGTCGAACTAGCTATGTCTGTCTGTCCGTCTGTCCGTCCGTCCGTCTGTCATGCTGTCTGCCGTATGAAAACGATTATTTCGGAGACTTTAAGAGGTAGAGCTTTCAAAATTGAAACTTAGACTCCTCCTAGGCCGTCAAGTGTTCACTTACAAACGATTTTTTTCTAGACCCATTTTAAGGAGTACCCCCATACAAATCTTCCCCAAAATTTTGGGGTTTTGCATAAAAACGTCATTGTTTTTATTCTAGGAAGTTCAAATTTATTATAAATTATGTCTATGATAGTCCCAATAAAATATCCCAATATGGGTAGGACCAACAAAATTTTAGGTATAGCCCCATACAAATTTACCCCAAAATATTGGGTTTTTACATAAAAACGTCATTGCTTTTTATTCTAGAAAATTTAAATTTAGTATAAATTATGTCTATGATAGCCCCAATAAAATATTCCAATATGGGTAGAGCAAAAACAAAATTTTAGGAATTACCCCATTCAAAGATATATCCGATTTTTTTAAGTTTTTCTATGAAAATCCAATTCAATGAGTTATGGTATGGTACTTAAGGTACATATAGATTGGGTACAGGGTATCTTGCAGTCGAGCATACTCGACTTTAGCGTTCTTTCTTTTTTTTTGTATCCAGCCTTCTGCAGATGGTTTAAAATGGTTTGCTGACTATCTCCCATCTCCTGGGCGATGTCACGAGATGTCACATGCCAGTCTATCCCTGGTTTCTTTTTCACCGGCTCTGAATCGTCGAATCCGTTTCTCCGCGGTTCGAAGTGATAGAGTAACATCCCCCAAAACACCATTAATCTCACGGAACGTTTCTCCAGCGGATTTGCCTTTAACGAAGGAAAACTTCAAAATACCACGAATTTCTCCATGTTTACTCGTTTATAACTTTTGTAGGTTATGTCAAGACCTTTCAAATGATGTATAGTATTGCCCGATACGAGCTGTAGTGATTTGTACATATCCGCGAAATTAAAAAGACAAAAAGACGAAAGGGAGATATTTGACAACCTTATATAATATGAAAGAAAAAACTCAACACATACTTAATTTACACGTCATGTTCATTAGCAAGTTTTAAAAATAAAGAAATTTCGTGTGGAATAGAAATATATAATTTCGTTTTTAATGTAAGTTGTATTTCAATCAAATTGCTTTTGATTAAAAATTGCAACTGTATTGGTCATTCTACAAATGAAACTAAAATTAAATCTGTATCAGAATTTGTGCAATCAATAAATTTGCGGTCATAAATCACCTGCCACATTTTGTTGCGCCTCGATTACATTACATATTTGTATATAGTACAGTATGTATGTATTTATATCGATAAAAACTTTGCTAATTGAACCACAAAACTAATTTGTCATGTTTTGCGTAAAAGCGGGCAAACCACAAAACAAATGCGTAATGAAAATTGTTTACACATTTATTTTTGATATAAACGAAATATTTAGAGGACGATACATACGATATTCGCATAGCACAAACAATTTAATTAATGTCGAAAATAAATAATTTATTTATTTAAATAAAGCACAATTTAAAATATTTATAAAACTAAAACAATTTGAATCCAAGTGCACCTCAAAACTCCCCAAAAAACACGTAAAACAAAATCAAAATATAGATGTGAAAGCACTTTGTTGTACACCCTCGTCTATCACTAACTTCTTCTTCTATAAGCCCTCGGTTTTCTCTCTCTCTCTCTTTCTCTCTCTTTGGCTCGCTCTCAAAATTTTTCTCTTCTTGCGATTTTTATTGGTGCACTTACAATATATTTTTTTATGTATGAAGAATAGAACTCCCACATTTCTGAAAATCTAAAAAAAAAACACCAACTATCTTCCGCCCCATGCACGTTCATCACACCAATCACTCTAATTACAGGACTATGTTACCGTTTACGATGGCTATACAACGCGTGATCCCATCATGTTAAAATTTTGCGGCGGCGGTCAAGCTGTACCGGCTGCAGTATCCAGTGGTCCCGAATTACTTGTAGAATTTACGACTTCACCGTTTGGTACCTTTACAGGATCATCGTCGCAGGTCTTACCGCTATATGGATTTCAGCTTGAGGTATGTTGTTGTTGTTTCACGCAATATGAAGTGTTATTTGTAAAGTAAAATTTCTCAGATCGAAGTAAAATTCGTCGATATACAAAGTCCCACGTATTCAAAGAATAAAAAACCATGTGAATTTTGGATACGTGGCACAGGGCGTGGCATTTTAGAAAATCCCAAGCATTCGCTAGCGCCAAATAGTACTTGTCTATATCATCTACAAGGCATCGGCGTATTTAAGACCTTTGATCATTTGAGCCTATCAAGACGCACAAGCGGTCAAACGGGATTGCATCCGCCGCCATCACGTTTTAAGGTTTGGATTTCAGTCTTGAAATTTAATTTGGATCCTGAATTTGGACAAATGGATGAGACGTCGGTCGGTGCAATTGGAGTGCTGCAAACGCACGAGGATTGTAGCGGCATGCTACGCATTTGGGATGGTGCATTACGTGAGCCACCTGTTTGCAAAGATCTTAACTGGTAAATGCTACGAAAATTACCTATTTCTAAATAAAATTCTCTGACAATTTTTCTTTCTTGCTCGTGTGTAGTGCTTCCGATTCGCCTATGCAGCTACATCCGCTACATGGCATGCACACGTATGGCATGCCACTGAATACAACAAATGTCATTGCGCGTTTCTGTCGCGGCACCATACCGCGTACCTGCGATCGTTCTAATCTGAATGAGACCTATGCACGTCCTTGCACCATTTCAGAGAGTTATGTTTCGAGTAGCGATGCTATTACACTGGAACTTGCGCAATACCGAATCCACTGTGCTGCGTCCGCTCGATTTTAAGCTTAAATATGAATTTATCGATTTACATCAGGATGGCTTGCCCATGGGTGGTGGCGAACATGATTGTAATCGTAAATTCGTTAGCAGCATGATGGATCGTAAGGATCCAGCTATATTTCGTAGTGTACGCAATATTTTTCTCTTTGGACGCGGTGGCACACGTCATCTGAAATGCATTTACAAGTTCGAGGGTCAACGTGGCGAACGTGTACGCGTCAAGCTGCGCAAGGTCACCACGTCAAATCGACCGTGTATGTCGCGGGTTGATGAGGACATTAATCGTTCTTTCTGCTATGGCGATACAAATGTGCGTGTTGAGATATTTGAGCGTCCTTATCATGATTCCATTTTGTTGCCGCGCGGTTGCCTTTGCAATTCATCGAATACATCGCATTTGCCTGTTGAGTATACATCGACAAGTCGTGATCTTGAAGTGCATTTTACCGCTTATAATATGACAACACTGGATGATCCGGATACTGCAAATTTCGAAGGCATGTTTGAGTTTGTTAAGGCGCCAACTAGCTGCAAAGATGGCAGACGCAAGTTTGGCCCAAGTGGTACCATCGATATGACCTTTGGCGATGTAAGTCAATAAAATTTTTTAGATATTTTTTTTCATACTTCTTATTTATTTTTTCGAAACAGCTTGAATGTCGCACACGGCCTTGGCTCATTGAACCCTCCAATGGCAATAAATTTCTTTATGTACGTCTAAAGGCGATCTTTTTTACGCAAATACAATCCGAAGAAGGCCTCGAACTCCAGTGTCATGTCAACAAAGTCTTATCGTTGCGAGACAAAGGCACGTGCAGTGCTTACGACATCAGAAGGTTAGTTGTTTGGATTTTTTGAATGTACTTATTGATATGTAGAAAAAAAGATTATAATTTTAATTTGTTTTTAATATATTTTTATTATCTATTTCATTCATTTTTCTTTTCTTTTTATTTATAGGACTTACCATAACAGCATGTCCACTTGGCCCTGACTCAAAAGCCTCTGAGTACGTTGAGATCTTCAGTTCCGGTTGGAATGAACGTCCAAATTTTGCACTTGTAAATCGTTCAAAAGCAATTAGCGTTGAATTTCTACGACCAGAAAATGGCGAGTTTTCTTTTAATTGGATGGAATTAGTGCCAAGACCCATGATAAGCTTAGCCGGTATGTATAGCAAAATGATTTTAAACTTATTATTTTTTATCAAGATTGTCACAACCAGAAATAAAAATATCGACAAAAACCAAGCTTGGCTCTTGATTCGTACACATTTCAAGTTTCCAAAACTGCAAAAATTTAAATCCTACCATCTTGTATTCCTGAGATAATGTAAAGTCAAATTTTTGGGTTACAATTTTGTTGGCAAATAAGTAGAAATATTTGGAAAATCTTAAAGTAAGGTTTGTAGGTCTGGTCGAATAAAACAAAACTGTAAATTTGAAATTTGAGAAACACTCCCAAAATCTAGATTTATGGTTAAAATCTAATTTTTTGGTCGAAAGTTCTAAGTTTTTTCTTTCCAAAACTGGTTTACGTAAATTTCGATTCGTATTTTCATCAAACCAGGAACCATTTGAAGCTCAGTATGTACGGTAAAATTCCGGAAACCAACTAATTTAAATTTTTCAATCCACTCAAATTGAAATAAAATACGACAAAAGTTGTAATAAAGTCGCGAGATAATATTTATGAGAAAACATGTTTTCAAATTAACAAATTTTTATGAAATCCAGGAGAAGTAAGGAGAAAAAGTTCAAGAGTAAAACTAGTATTAAAGAATCATGGTAGCTTAGCCAAATCGGCATTATTGGGTAAATTACAAACCGACCCATCTGATTCAGAAATGACAAAAGAAAAGCCTATGAGAAATTATAAAAAGCGAAGAAGAGACCGTCACAGAAACACCCTCTCGAGGGAATTGGGTTGGGGTCAATAGCCCAATAAATCTTAAGATTAGATACTATGCTGGAGTTCGTATAAGAAGTCCATGTGTGATATTTTAAACTTTAAATACAGGAAAACTCGAAAATGTGTATCTTGTCACTTTAAATTCTTACCTGAACCGTAGCCGAGCAGAAAAGCAAAACTTTTAAATTCTTATCTTTGAAACTGATTAAATGAAAGGCTTAGCAGTAAATAAAAAGACTCGCCTAAAGACTAAATATATTTTTAATGAGTGACGGATCTAAAAAAAATAAAGGATCTCCAAATTAACAGTATTTCCATACGAAATCTTGTTATATCCTATAACTTGGCATTTAATTTAATCCTTGAAAAAAGAAGCGGACCGAAAATATTTTAACGTCGCTTAGTATATATATGAATTTTGGGAAGAAACAGATTATTTGATAGTCACAACCCATTTGACTCGATTGTTTTTTATTTTATACCCGTCACTCATAGTGTAAAACATGTATTATCAGTTTGTCGAAAAATTTGTCACGCATTTAAGGATACATCATAGACTCTATATATATACTATTGATCAGCTTAACGAGATGAATCGATCTAGCCAAGTTCGTGTGTCTGTCTGTCTATCTGTCTGTCTGTATGTATGTCCGTATCTGCCTGTCTGCTTGTCTGTTTTTCTGTTTGACTGTCTGTTTGTCTGTATAAAAGTTTGTCTATCTGTCTGTCTGTTTGAAACCCAATGATCTGTTTTGTCTTAAAAGTACTGTTTGAATCTGTTTTGTCTGTCTGTTTGTCTGTCTGTTTGTCTGTCTGTTTGTCTGTCTGTTTGTCTGTTTGTCTGTCATAATAGTTAATGTTCTGTCTGTTTGTCTGTCTGTTTGTCTGTCTGTTTGTATGTCTGTTTGTCTGTCTGTTTGTCTGTCTGTTTGTCTGTCTGTCTGTTTGTCTTTCTGTCTGTCTGTTTGACTGTCTGTTTGTCTGTCTGCATAAAAATTCAGGTTTTACTTCATCAGGATTTCGTCCGTAATATATTAAAAAACCCAAAAGAATGTTTATATAATTTGTGTATTTTGGCTTAAAAGTAGAAATATACGCTTTCTATAGGATCCGCAAAATAATATTTAATCTTTGGGACTGATTCGTGTTCATTGATCCCAATCCCTTATCCCTAATCCCTTTTCGCGCTATATTAGCTAGGGACCGTTCAACACCTTTAATACGACTTGAAATACTAAATAAGAGATTGCATAATACCGTTTTTTTTTTGTAACGGTTCTCCTTTTCTAAGCTTCTTTATAAATTTCCTAAGTTCTACACACATAATACCACTTTCCAAAATAATTTAAAAACTAATTTCAAAGAAAATCCAATGAAAGGAATGTACTAATTCACTTCTGAAACCTTTTTTAGCTTCTCCATACGTTTTCCATATCAATTATTGGATTGGCTATCAAATCTTGGTTAATCGACCAAAAATCTTAACTTTAAGCTGAATCACCCTAGAGTAATTATCTCCTCAAAGATTCTCTAAGGGACTTAAGTCCAGAGAACATGAAGACCATGGCAAAAAAACAATGTTGTTTTACCAAAACCCAAGATATTGTATGGCTATGAAAATAATGCACTTGACTCCTTTGTGGTCATTTTAAAGTGAGTCCAAATTTGTCTCTAGGGTGCTTGACAATTCAATTTTGTAGTCTTGACATTTCAATTTTGTTGATAGAAACATTAAAGCAGGAAAGAAATTAATATTAAAGTATAGAAAAGAGGTATCGTTGCATATTATAACGGTATTATGCATTCACTTGTTTTGAATTTCTGTTGTGATCATTTTCGTAGTATCCTACACCCAGCCGTTTTTGACCCTCTTAGGAGTTGAAAATCTTATTATGTTACTGGATACGTTAGCTAATTAAAGTTTTTTGTGATGGGTCTTTGAGCTTCGGTTTTTCCGAAGTTAAAGCTTTCCTTGTATCTATTCAATTTTTTTATTAAGAGCCTAAATAATACCACTATTTGCGGTCTTCAATAGAAAAATCAATTTAAGTCATTTCTGCCCTTCGCATTAAAATTGTTTTTCCATTTATTTATTCTGCAGATGACTGTCAATATAAATGCGCTGAACTAGGCGCCTGCGTCAATGCAAGCGTATGGTGCGATGGTATCGAACACTGCCCATCCGGTGCCGATGAAGCATTTTTACATTGTTCGGCGATCATGAAACTGCCCGTTGAAATACTAGCCACATTATGTCTGCTTATTGTGCTCTTCTGTTGTGGATTTGCAGCGTTTGCCTACAAGTAAGTTTATATTTTAAATTATAATACATTTTTTTTTTTCGAATAATTATAATACCCAATAAAAATTTTTTTTTTTATTTTTTGTTACTAATTTAATTTTTGAATTATTTGACAGAAAAATTAAGCGAAAACTGCGTGGTTCATCGGTGCTACAGACACGTCTAAAATCATTAAGTTCCATGGATACCGCAGTGCTTGATGAAAAGGAGGTGATTTGCTGACAAAGCGACAATTCTGTACGCTACGTTGAAATAGATCGTGTCACTACAGTCTGACCACGTTCTATGGCAACAAGCTCCGCAATTTTTAAAGCGAGAGCAGCGCGCAGAATTGTGCCCCGGAATAAGTACTCGTACCCGTACTTCAACTACTACTGTTACTACTTCTACTACTACTACTACTACCATCTGATCAAAAAAATCAGCATAAGCAAAATCAAAACTCAAAGTCAACCTGTTCACCTGTTTTAAATGCATTTAAAATCAAAATCAAATCGAAACAAATCAAATCAAAATACTTTTACAACCAATCAAAATCAAACAACAAAAAAAAAAAAATAATCGAAAACTATCAAAATGATAAGTTTTTTTTTTTTTTTTTTGCATACGTCTTTATTTTGTTTTACTCCGATTTTTAAATTATTTAAATTTTAATTTATTTATTTTTTTTTTTACAATAATTTTTAATGTGTAACTGTGCAATTTTATAAGCAATTTTTCAAAAACTAGTTCTAGGATTTTTCGATAATTTATTTGCGTAAACTGTTTTTATTTTTATATACAAATTATTAAAGGAACTACATATATAGTGAAATTACTGTAAATATTAACAAGAACGACCCATGGACGTGCAATGTGAGACCAAGTAACGTTCAAAAAAAAAAAAAGAAATATTTTATTTGTGTACTACTTCCTATTCAAATTCAGAATTTCGGATTTTAGTATTCAAATCGGTTCTGAAATAAAATTAGAAACCGACGACCTATGTAGATAAAAGTGTTTCCTAATAGCTCTTAAGTAAAACATCTTAACTAAATTTTGCAATAGATATACTCTAAAAATATAAATGTCGAAATCGAGTTGTCGTGAAAATCGTTATTAGTCTTAAAAAAAAAAAAAAATAAAAAAATAGGCCGAAAAAAATTCCCAGCATTTATTATGCGGCGCACAAAGATATTTAGTGTATTTTCCAAAATAGTATTTACAATGTTGTGAGTGAAATTCGGTGTAGTCGAATAAGCATTTTTAAAAAAATAAAGCATGACGTGTTAATTATATAATTGATATATTCATAGTACAGTATACAACAACAACAACCAAAATAAAAAAAAAAAATTATAGTTATATAAACTAATAAAATAGTAAATCTAGTTCGCAAAAATTTCAAATTAAGTAGTGTGGCTATGATGTATAGAGTTCATATATACATTTATACAAACACATCTAGCTAATCTCAAATAAAAATAAAAAAAGTACATTAAGTTTCATTATTTCAATATTCAGTTAAGCACTAACTGGCAGTTAATTAACTTCTAGTAAGTGCTTAATTTGAAATAGAAAATAAATGAACGTAACAAATTAAAATAGTAAAAATCATTTTGTTTGCTCGAAAATTTTTAATTAGAATATTAAAGTAAATTATTTTTTAATTTTATTTTTTAATTTCGCGCAGTTTTTTTTTTTTCAAATTTTTATTTTTTTTATTTTTAATCGGTGTCCAGGACGAAATTTTATTTTTCAATTAAGTACTTAAGTTATACTACTTTCCGCGTTTCCAAAAAAAAAAAAACAACTGGGAGTGGGTTTTGAAGATTTTGAGTGGGGCTATTCGGCAGATGTAATTTACATGTGGTTGGTTTCATACGGCATACAGACTTACAGACGGGCTGACAGACGGCTCATAAACTAGGCGTTCGATGCTAACCAAAAATATACATGCTCATTTTTGCATCTGAAATGCTTCTTTCTCTTTGTTGGCTCAAACATAAAACTCTGTTTTATAATAAGATGTACCGAATAGCCCCAAAAGAGTTTCTATTTCTTAACCCCTCCGCTAATGGGAACAGAAAATTTGTATTTCATAAATCGGCCAAAACACCTATTTACGATACTCTGACGGCTTAACAATGTTCTACGTAATTGTAGAGCAAAGAATTTTCTGTAAGACAAACTATCAAATCGAATTAATATCGTTGAAATATGACCACCAGGTGCGTTTGAAACAAAATTTGTACCGAAAATCCCTGTTCTCTCCTACTCGTCACTCGTTAAAGGATATCAGCCAGGCTCCCATTTTCGAAATCACTTAAATTTAGTGATTTACTTTTCAAATGAAAATGTTTGTGCTCCGACAACCGCAAAACGAAAATATTTTTCGTTTTTCAATCGGTTACATTTGACCGATTTATTTTTATCGGTATGTTCGATAATCGAAACATGTCGAACTATTTGTTAAAGGGGTATTCTTGTTCGCGAGGCTCTTTTTGGACCATTTCACACTGGACGGAAAGGCTCGATTTTTTGGCATAAATCGTCCAAAAAGTGATGAAATGCTTTTGTAATTTTTTAATTTCATATATTGAAAATAGATATTCCAAACACACTTAGGCCCCGTTTCCATTAGGCCGCGTTCCGCGTTAGCGTTAAAAACTAGACAAACTCGCGTTAAATCGTATACAAAAGAGATAGGCAGCTAGATATGGGAAAAGTCGCGTTAATTTTGAACGCGACTTTCGATAACACGCGTTCAAACCGACTTCACACCGATTTCAAACCGATTTCTCTTATCGGTTCGAATAATTTGGCAATCGTAAGTTGCGCATACTTATTAAAACAGCTGACAAAATAACCGCAAAAAAAAAAAACATTTACACAAAAGCTTCAGCTGCATATATTCAAATGACGGATTACCTTATCATGCTCGTATTGGACAGCAGTTACATTCGTTATATTAAAAATCAGCATTTCAAAAAAAAAAAAAAAAATTTTTTTAACCTGTACAAATTTTTTACTACATAGCAAACAAAATCAGCTGTTTTAACTCGAACGCTAACGCTAAAACGCAATGGAAACACCATTTCGCGTTTTTCGATAAATTGTTAACGCGATAACAAAACGCGGCTCAGTGGAAATGCGGCATTAATCTATAAATTAAACAAGTAGAGTTGCGACCCTGGTGTTGTACCAGGACGTCAAAGTCACACATAGTATCAACTCTTTGTTTACGTTTCCCACGTGCGAAAACTTTTTAAAAGCTTAAAGCTGTGTCGTTTTTAACAGAAATTACACTAGTTCACAAATAATAGCAACATTCCATGGGATTCGTTCTAACCCACCTATTTTAATGTATTTTGGGGCGTAGATTTCTAAATTGGCCACCAAAGAACCGTTTAGAAGATATCTTCAAAAAACCGTTTTTTGTGGACTTTTTCAGTTATTACTAAAAACTCAAGAATGGACAAATTTATAAAGTTGAAAATTTCATGGGTTGGAAGATATTTTCTCCCTTTACACGACGATATGCTATTCGTAAAAATCGAATGAATACTTTTTGTGAACCGTATTCAATTGCAAATCAGAAAATCTCTATGAGTTTTGAATTGTATATGACACTAATAAGGTCTTGAATACTCTAATTTCAAACGAGCCACCTCAATTATGCCCAATGAAAGCGCTTTTAATCAAAAAATGACTACTTCACAACTTTTTCTTATAGGGGCGGCATGAGTGGGCATGGTCCAATCTGTTTCAAATTTTAAACAGTTACTACACACAGTATCACTAAGAACTATACGAAGTTTCAACTCTCTAACTTCAGGATTAGACTTTATGCCAAAAAATCAGGCTTTCCGTCCAGTGTGCATTTTAAAAAAGTATTTTTTGAAAAGGGATACAAATTAATTGAAGTTAATAAAGAGATTTTTTTTTACGAGGGCTGATTAATAAGTTCTCGGCCTTTAAAGTACGTGATCCAAAAAAAGGTATGGTGCTGGTGGGCACGATTCCAGGTCTTCGGGTTGTCGGAAATGAAAAGTACAAATGGGGTTATAATCAGTATAGATGTAATTCTTGTCTGAGCCTCAAAAAAATTTTTGTTATTTTTTTGAAAATGGCGGCCATTTAAAAAACAAATTTTTTTTTTTTGATTTTCTGTGTAAAAAAAATTCAAAAATTTTTAAAATTATGATTGAGGTTCGGACGAGAATGGTGACAATTCTGCGTCGATTGCACTTTGTTTTTTCAAATTCGGCTCAATATAACTGGTGCAATCGTGGCCGCCAGTTCGAAAATAACGCGTTTAAAGTTTGAAGTTATTTTTCTGCATACAAAAAAAGTGAAATGAAAAATATAAGTATGCAGTTTTAGAAATTCGACAATTTTTACGTTGATTGCACTTGGTTTCATTAAAACCGGTCTAGAAGTCACTCAAAAAGGTCAAAAAAGTTGTTTTGAAATAAACCAAAAAACAAAATTTGGTAAGAAAACGATTTTGTTTAAGCAAGTTTTATAGAAATCGAATATATAAGTCAGCAGTTTTAAAATTTTGACAATTCTGCATCGATTGCACTTAGTTTCATCAAAATTGGTTCAGTAAAATATAATTAGTGGACAAATTGATTTTGAGAACGCATTTCTTAAACGATTTTGGAATTTTTTGTTTTTTAAACTAAAGCTAATAAAATTTCGGTTATAATAGCTATCGGGGGTTTTTAAAATAAAAATTCCATTATTTTTTATTAACCTTGAAAAATGATATAAACAATTTTTTTTTATGTATGAAATTGTCACAAAAATTGAGTTTAAATGACATTTTAAATACAAATTATTTGTTATAACAAATAACAGATTAACCGATACCTAATGATATCGATAACAAAAGTTACGAGTTTCGGAGCACCCAGAAATGAAATCACGTAATTTTATTGAAAAAGTAAGTGAAAATGGTTTCTTGGCTGTATAGTACTTAAACAGCTCAACGAGACGAATTGAAGTAGCTATTACCGTTCGTCCGTCCGATTGCCGCAACTTCCTGAATTCCTAAACTTATGTTAACAAAGGGTCTTAGCCATTTTTAGTAGTAGCCCCATACAAACCTACACATCATAAATCAAATTATTTTAATGTTTGGAATGTGTGTATTCCAAAATCAAAGTGTAAAAGGACATAGCTGAGCAGCATGGCTTTTTTCTATTTTTTTTTTAATTTTCGTATATATTTTTATTCTGTCCTGGTCATTTAAAACAAAAAACCAAGCAATCAATGAAGTAGACTTTACTTGTTAGACAATTAAACTAGTGTTAACAAACGACTTCAATAGCATTCAGGTGATTACTTCCACCACATAAACAAATTAATAAACAAACATTATATTTCATAGCAGTCTTCACATCATATTTTTGAGTAAGTTTGAAAGTAAATAATTCTCCAAATAATCATTAAGTTAACCAATTGCACTTCGCTTCATAGAACATTTGTACGATTCCTAAACTCCAAAAATTCACAATAACCTTAAGAACAAAAAAAAAAAAAAAAAAATATTATAAATAAATTCAAAACAAAACTGCATGGTAAAATAATATAAAGTTTCTATAGAAAACTTATACAATGAATTTTTGTATTTTCTGTATTTTCTTTTCTTTGAAAAAAAAACAAAAAAAAAATGAATTTCTTTTATTTTCCAAAAAAAAAAAGTCTAAGAAAATAGTCGTCGTTGAGACAAGCGCATAAACCGCAACGCAAATGCAAACAACGAAACACACGAAACAAAGGCGACACAAGACCACGCCCACAAGTAACGCCCTCCCAACCAAAATAGCAACAAATCGAGGCATTCCAAATGTAATTAAATATTTCTGTATATAATATATAAATTCATTTAATGTAAAAAAAAATGCTTAAATTAAAAAAACAATTAACTTTAAAATTGCTGTTCAAAACAATCGAAAACAAAAATACTTTCATTAACTGCGCATAGTAACAATTACTGCCTTAATTATTTTAATTTAGTTTAATTTAATTAGTAGGTACCTAGAAAAAAAAAATCAAGTTGGCAGTACTACATAATTAAATAAAATAAAATGTAGCATAATTTTAGGCATTTTCCAAATTAAACTTGAACATATTTTGTAGTTTATTTTATTTATGTATAAAAATGAGCTACAATATTAAAATTTATTTGAGAAAATGTAACTTATTTATTTGTTATGTAATTTTTAGAAGATTTTAGACTTAATTAAAAAAATATTTTCATTTTTATTTTAATCAAACTAAGACAATAAGATAATTTTTTATTTTACGCTCTTAAAAAAATATTTAAGAAAAATAAAAAAAAAAAAATTAGTTTTTAAGTAAATACATATATAGAATAATAAAAAATTGTAGAAAAAACAATTATAAAATATTTTTAACAAAATCGTAAAAAAAAAAATTAATATTAAAAACAAAAAAAAAATATTGTTGGAAAGAAGTGATCCTAAAAAAAAAGCTGCCATTGAAGTCTTCGAAATGGTTATAAAAAAAAACAAAGCAGTGTAATAATTGTTAAAAAAATTAATTGAAAAAAATTAAATTAAAAACGCAGTTAAAAATAAATTAATTAATTAATAAATAAATTATAAAAAAAAAATATTTCCAAGCATTTTAAATCTGCGAAAATCCACCAAAAAATGCGAAAAGCGAAAATTATTAATTCTTGTAAAGATTTGTATTAATAAAAACTTTACAAAAATTAATTAAATAAATTAAAATAATTTTTTAACTTGTTTTTTTTTACATTAAAATTAAAAAAAAATTAAAAAAAATAAAAAAAAAGCGCAAATATTAAATAGCAACTTTTAATGAAGAGAATAAATACTTAACTGAACTGATAAAAAAAAACTCAGCTAGACATAAAATGTAAAAAAATAAAACAAAAACAATATAAAATTAAATAATTGTATTAAAATTAAACTGATTAAAAACAAACAATTAATCAAACTAGATTTTGAAATTAGTTCAAATAAAAAAAAATGTATTAATTAAAAAAAAAACGATAAAAATCGAGAAAAATAATTAAAGTGTTGCAAATCATATCAAATGCATAAAAATATTGATTAAAAAATTACCTTAAATGAAGAAATAAATAAAGAAAATTAAAATAAATTTCTTAATTGTTTTATTTGTTTAAAATATTTAAAAAAAATATTTCTTGGGTTTTAATTTAAGTGGGTATTCTTGGTTAAGAGGCTGTTTTTTTGAACACTTTGTAAAGATGTAAAGATTTATTTGAATAAATAAAAGGTTTACTTTTTTTTTCTTGCTACGAGGGCTGTTAAAAAAGTTATCGGCCATCAAAGTGGGGTGTCAAAAAAAAAGGTATAATGCAAGCTGCCACGATAACTCAACTTCGGATCATCTGAAAAGGAAGAAGTAAACGGCTTTAGAATCAGTAAAGATAGAAAATTGTTAAAATTAGGATTGAGGTACGGACCAGAATGGTGACAGTTCTGTGTCGATTGCAACTTGTTTCATCAAAATCGGTTCAGAATTACGAGCGGCATCGTGGCCGCCAGATCGAAAAACGTGTTTTCGAGATAAGCGCGTTTAAAGTTTGAAGTTATTTTTCTGCATACAATAAAAAGCAAAATGGAAAATGGAACAGATTTTAGAAATTTGACAATTTTGCGTTGATTGCACTTGGTTTTATTAAAATCGGCTCAGTAGAGCCGGAGAAAAGTGACTTAAAAGGTCAAAATCGTGATTTTGAAAAAAAAAAAAAATGGTAAGAAAACGATTTTTTATGAAATATTTATAGAAATCGAATATGTATATAATTCTGAAAATTCTGAAACGATTGCATTTAGTTTCATCAAAATTGGTTAAGAAGAACCGGAGAAAATTTACATAGAAGTTCAAAAAACGTGATTTTGAAAAAAAACCCCAAAAAAATTTTAGGCAAGAAAACAATTTTTGTTGTAAAATTCCTACAGATATCAATCAGCAATGCCAGCCCCACTGGGCCAGCCCCATAAAGGTATAATCTGATCGTGGTTTGCGTCAGGCACAGGGTTTAAAAAAATCGTACGTGATGCAAAAGCAATTTTGTTCTGTTGTTTAGATTTTTTTTTCACCCGTATCTATCAGTTTGTGGAAAATTTAGTAACGTGTTTTTTTGTGTGCAGCTTGACGAGAAGATTCGAACTAGCCATGTCCGTTCCACTGTTTATTTCTACAAGATCCGATATTCTGAAACTAAGGTTTTTCTCGACAACGAATTAATCAAGCCCATTTTCCAATTTTTATGAAAAAAAATTTTTTATTTTCAATCCATGTGAAAAGTACAAATTTTATAAGGATTTTATAAGGTAACTATACCTCCCACTTTCTGAGTTTCTCAAGAAAAACGTTGTAACACTTATAATATTAGCTTAAGGGTTTTTCAATAAGAACGATAGGATTTGAACAAGAATTTTGTTTTAAATAAATTTTGTTCCATTTCGATTGGATTTAGGCCATACAAAAAAAATGCATGTTTTTTCAATTCAAAAGTTGATTCGCGGTTTTTTTCTAACCTCAAAAAACTCTTTTTTTTTTGGTACATACCTACTCAACAAAATTAGTGAAGAGAGCGGTGAATCAGGGTAGTGCATTCTAATATATTTGGGTCAAAAGTTCGTTTTCATTCTAACCTCAAAAAACTATAAATTTTGCTCAAAAATTAAAAAAAAAAAAAAAAAAAAAAGCACGGTCTATTTTTAAATTTCCGGTCTTGTGCGGT
This sequence comes from Leucophenga varia, assembly GCA_018903435.1. NCBI lineage: Eukaryota > Metazoa > Arthropoda > Insecta > Diptera > Drosophilidae > Leucophenga > Leucophenga varia. The sequence goes on from JAEIFJ010000848.1 coordinate 158,567, forward strand.
GGATCAGGGTAGTCATTGGTTTGCGTATTCCTATTCGAATTCAAATCTTTGGATTTGCACTGCGAACTAGGGTAGTCATTTCTAATTTATTATGTGTCGTTGAATCCGAATTTGAAAAAAATTTCTGTTTTTTGAGGTTAAAAAGAAAATGCGTACCAACTTTTAAATTCTGACTTTAGATTTGGATTTAAGCGCACCCTGAGTGCTTAATAGTTTTATTTGATAGGAAATTTTATGGCATTTAGGATTAAAACATAATATCCTTCAGGTGACCAACTCGACTTTTTTTGCACTGGTTTATACGATGCTTTCTGCTGGAATAGCAGCAATAGGGGCTCGAATTTTGGCCACAAGCTCATCAATTGTTGCAGGTTTATTAGCGTAAACCTTCGACTTAATATAGTCCCAAAGGTGCTAAGTCCCACGATCTTGGTCGGGTGGGTTTGGACCATTTCGCGATTTTATCGACTCGCCGAACTGTTCACAAAATAAATCCATCGTATCGTTGGCTGTATGGTATGTTGCACCATCTTGTTGAAAGAGAATGTCATCAAATCAATTTGATTCACTCTGTCAACGTTGCACGATAACGTTTGTCATTCACGGTAACAGTGCACCCCTCATCATTTTTAAAAAATGACGTCCTGATGATGGCACCATACCAATGGGAAAATGAGCCATAAAATTTTATAAAATCTTTTACCTTAGAGTAGGCGTGGCATTTAACATACAAACTACCTAGGACTGGGAAGAGTTTAAGTATCGAATTTCCGCTCAATTTATTTACTACGGGCTGTGACCAGAATATTACGATGTATAGATGATCTCTGATGGCTAACAAAGAAGACGCCATTCAATGTTTTTAAAAAAAAATATGTTGATTCTAAATAATCATTAGTACGAAAATCAAGTTAAGAGTCGACATTTTGAACTCTTTTTAATTAAGACTCTATATGTCGCGGCTATAAAAAATAAAACGGAAAACATGATTTGAGAGTAAGAATCAACTTTATTTTTTAAAAACAGAAGACGTATATTAATAACACACAATATAAGCAATACAGTTTTTATTTATTCGAACTATAAACTAAGATATAGTTACATGAACACGCACATCAGCGCGTGGCACATTATATGCCATCCAAACAAAGTAGAGTGCATATTTACCCTTCGGAAATGGTAAAACGTTTGTCGTCTGATGTTCCAGAAAACCAATATCAAGTTTTTCCACAATGAGATCATGCTGTAATATTTTTGTGAAATCGATAAAATTTTTACCAAAAAAAAAAAAAGGATATTTTTGTATTTATATTTACATCATAAGGACATGTATGGTTCATGTTTGAATAATCACGAAAAAGTCCATAAAAATATTTAACAACAATATTCTTCGGCGATTTCAGGAACTTACAAAAGTCAAAGAGTCCATTATATAAAAATGGTTTGTAACCATTTTCACGACGCATTAAATTGTATTGAATCTGAAAATCATTTTTTAATATTTCATAAAAACAAAAAAGAATATAATTCTGAATACATACAGAAACGTTTGTGACTGGAACTTGAAATAGTTTAACCTTTAGCGATATATACTTATAACTACGGTTGACAGCTTTAATGTGGCAGTATTCAAAATCCGTAAAAGATTTGTCCAATGAAGTACATTGTATATTGGTAAATTCAAAAGCCTCGAAAACCAACTTCAAAGAAATATTTTGTTGAAATTTAAACCAAATTCTTTTTTTTTTTTTTTCACTTACCCTGTTGGAAGTTGAAAAAAAATTAATAAATAAATAAAAACTTTAAAATACATAATTATCTCCTGAAATGTTTTTATTTTAAGTTTAAATATTCAACTATTTTATTCAAGAGTTTCGAACTGAACTGTTAAGTCAGATTGTAATTATTGTTATTTTAATAAAATATTTTGTGTTTTATTTTAATTATACCCAATTAAATTTTTAATAATAAAAAAATCAATTTGGCTTTAATAGAAATACCCTGCCACCATTGGTGGAAGAGTACAATAGGTTTTCGTAAAAGAATGTTACAGGCAATTTGGTGGACCATAGAGAGGGGTCAGCATGTATAAGATAATCGATTGAGGTACCCATTTTAGTTCGACGATTTTCAAGTACATAGTTGTCTAGTGTTAAAAATAATCTAAAAATTTTTGCCACAGAATAATTAATTTTTCCTTTTCTTTTTTTGTATTTCAACACTAGTTACTATTTTATATTTAAAAACAGAAAATCCCCGTCTAGAGAATGTTTAAAGCTTTCTATTCTCCAATTCGTGAACTGAAAAATCGATGCATCATATTTGTACTAGAAATTAGTTTATTTTTTAAAATTCATAACAGATAATTTTCAAATGAAACTTCGGAAGGTAAGATTTGACTTTTCATCTATGGTTCTTTGGGAAAATTTTCTATATTATTCCAGAGATAATCTTTATGTCTCTTTCGACCTGTTACATTATTCACTCAATTTTAATATAACTTGACGAAAGTTCAGTATCGCTCATACAGTAAATGGATTGATTATGTTACATAATATTTTACAAAGCTTATTTAAAATAATTTTTTTTCGGTTGAGTGAATGCAAAAATATCAAACTATCAATTCAATTTTTACAATCATAGACCGGAAAATCTATCTAAACAATTGATACCCTTTTGTTAAATGGATATTAACGATCTGCAGCAATTGTAGCTTATCAACACGAGTATCTCGACTTCTTGGTGTGACGGTACGCTTGTCATGCGCTGTAATGAGCCTGGTTCGCTCTTTGCGAAGGCAGGCAAAGATTTCTTTTTCTGCAGTTTTGGTTTTGTCATCTTCGTCGTTAGTTTAAGTCGCTCTATCTGAAAAATCGTGTCGTTGCTCGCTTTGAAAGTGATGATTTTGATAAGAGACATTACTCGATAAAGACCCATGTATAACGCAACAAGAAGTTTCAGATTTGATAAAAGTTGACCAAGCAATCATTTCCAGGCATTTTAAAGCCTTCGGAATGATCCAAAAGCAGGCAATTAAATATAATAAATACTAGCAGGTACCCGCGGCTTTGCTCGCGTGCTTTTTTTTTTTTTTTTGCTTCTCTTTGGTGGCTAAATATAAATTGTTCAAAAATGTGGGTTCAAATTTTGGAAATCCCCTAAACACGACTAACCATCATTCAAATGCGCCCAGTTTCAAGTCTCTACGTCTATTCAATCCAAATGTTCGACTTTTTTTTCCAGGCAATCATTAGGCCCCGGGTCAAAATTTGCTAAAATTCCGTCTAAGTGCTTACCTGTAATAAAAATAAAAAAAAATTGGTCAAAAAATCTATATTGGGTCCTAGGTCCAAATTGCGGAAATCCTTTGAACACCTTGAACGCCAAAAATGTTTTTTAACCATCTTTAAATGAGCCCTGTTTCAAGTCTCTACGCCTATTCACTCCAAAGTTATGGCTTTTCCGGTTTCAAGGCCCCCATTAGGCCCCGGGTCAAAATTTTGCCAAATTTTTTTTCCTTTCTGACCATATATATGATGAGAGCAACAAAAAAAAAAAAAAAAGTTCAAATCGGTCGAGTCATTCTCAAGTTTTAGCGTTGTTAATGCAATAAAATTAGTGACGGGAGCGGTAAACCAGTGTAGTGAATTGTAATATATTTTGGGTCGCTAAATCTGAATTTGAAGTTCGTTCGCGTTTTCATTCTAACCTCAAAGACCGTAAATGTTGCTCACAAAATTAAAAAAAAAAACCCAGCCTATTTTTAAATTTCCGGTCATGTGTGGTGGATCAGGGTAGTCATTGTTTTGCTTCAATATTTAAAAACACAACGTAATTTCGAATCTTCGGTTTTGCAATGCGAACTAGGGTAGTCATTTCAAATGTATTTTGTGTTGCTTTTTAAAATGACTTTAGAATTAGAATAACGCGTACCAACTTTTAAATCCAACTCACTTGACTTAATGAGAAGAAATTTGAGCTTCAAGCGTACCCTGAGTTATGCGTCATATTTGCTTTTTTTTGATAGGAAATTTTATGGCATTTAGGATTAAAACATAATATCGTTTAGGTGGACCCAAACAAATGAAATTTTTATACATCATTGCGCTGGTTTATACGATGCTTCTCTGCTGGAATAGCAGCAATAGTGGCTCTAATTTTGGCCACAAGCTCATCTCAATTGTTGCTGGTTTTTTGTAATAGGTCTTTCCTCTTGAGTATGTAGCATGCTACTCTTCGATCTTTGTTTGTAGACTTATTGTTAGACGGATCTGGACGCGCAAAGGTCGCTGCCCTGCCGCAAACAAGCACCACTTCGACTGCCTGACTTGCAGAGGCTTCAACCGCAACTTGCTGCTCAATGGCACTCCTGCTTGTAGACGCCTTGGGAGCACCAGATTGGCCTGACACTGGTGGCGGTCCTCTTGAGAGAGCTCGCTTGTGGCAGAGCTTCTTTTACGGAACTTGTGACTCTTTCTGGCCTCTTAGGTGAGACGGTTATCTATTTTTTTTTTTTGTTTTTTTTTGTTTTTGTTTTTAAAATCTTCCATTCTAAATCCCACGAGCTGCAAAGAAAGCGAACGGTTCACCCAGGCAGAGATCCGCTTTACTTGGGCAAGACTAGTTAGAACAGTCGGCCGCTAGGCGCCTGAGCCTTCCGTTCACGACTGGACTATTTTTACTGGGCCTCCAGCCAGGCTGACCATCGGCAAGGGTCGATTGACACCTTGGTCCGGCCCAGGGGAGTAATGGACATTTAAGGGGATGTGGAAAGAGCGCAGGTAGAAGAATAGACAAAACAGAACAAGGAACATAGAACATAGAGGTGAGGTGTAAGCTTAAGAAGACGAGACCTCAAAACGTCTTCTCAGTGCTGCACTTGCAAGACACCCGCTATTATCCGGGACTCTTTATTCGCTTTCGCTTATTCAGAGCACACCATCATTACGACCTGGCCTGAAGGCGCTCTGTGTTGAACCCCGTCTAGCCACAGCGCGCACCCATTCTACATCCATAGTGATGGCCGTTAGCTATCCGCAACCTGCTACCCGTCCGGTTCTCACAGCTATGGGACTTCACAGGACCACTTTTCTAATCCTGAGAAGCGGATTATGAGCTGCTTAAAACGAATGAAATGATCGTGTGGGAGCGATATTTAGCAAAACTAATGCGTTTATACCGATCAAAATTTTTCAAAATTTGGCGAAAATTAGCGAAATATAATTTTTCTTCATGACATAAAAAAAAAAAATAAATAAAAAAAAAAAAAAAAAAACTAAAATTAAAAAAAAAAAAAAAAAAAAATTGTTTATTAAATTGACAAACCACATTTCCAAAGCAAGAAATTTAGAGAATATAATCTAAATTCTTGCTTAATGCTACTAACTAAGTCAAGCATTGTCAACTAACTGAAGTTGTATAAAGCAAAATGTGATTATTAACAAAATAAGTAACTAGAGCAAGAGTTGAACAATCAACATTTAAGACGATTTGTTGCACGAAATTTTAAGTCAAAATTATAACAAAAAGAAAAAAAAAATGACACAGCAAAATGAAAAACATTTCGAATAGCCTTGGCCAATACAATGCTTACCTACTTTCATTCAAGCTGCAGTCAGTCAGCAATACAACAGAATACCAATAAGAATAGTCTTGCAACAACAACAACAAAAACAAATAGAAATAAGAAATTGCTCTTTTTCAGAACTAACACACACTCACTAAAGACATATAAAATTTGAAGGGACATGCCAGAGACATCATCTTCAATTAAAGTTTATATAACGAGAGTTGTTACGAAATATTTATTTGAAAATAGAATAAATAAGGCTTTTGGTATTTAGAATTGTAATAGTTTTTTTAAATATTTAAAATATTGCTTTGTTTCAAAAATTTTGACCTTTTCTTAAAAAGTTTGTAGCTCAAAATCTATTTTAATCTAAGATAAGAGATTATTGTAATATATTATATATTATAGTTTACTAGAAGATACTCGGCGTGTGCTGCTACGTTGTACGGGCGTTTTGGCTGCTCTTTCAAAATTTGGGGTACCTGCAAATTTTGGGGTACATTTGTATGGCCGCTGTACCTATAATTTTGTTGGTTCCACCCACATTGAGATTTTTTATTTTGACTATCATAGACATAATTTATACTAAATTTGAACTTCCTAAAATAAAAACAAGAAAAAAGTTAACTTCGGTTGGACCGAAGTTTATATTTATACCTGTTACACATCATTTGACGTTGATAGACCTTCGTGTGCAGCATTTGTGTTAAATTTTATTTCAAAATACTAAATAAATTAAATATACTCTTAAAAGTTTAGGAATTCGCGGTCCGATTTGGACCAATTTTAAACTGAAGATTTGGCATGGTATAAGAAACATTTTAACCATATTTGAAGCCATTCGCTTTATAAATACATTTTTTTCATATAAGAACTTGAAAAAATGTTGTACTTTGTATGGGAGCTATACCTAAAAGTGGGCGTGGCACATTGATTTTAACATAGAAACTATACAGGACCTAAAAAGCTTGAGTTTAAAATTTCAGCCCAATATCTTCAAAACTGAGCGAATAAACCGCGCAGCAACACACAGACAGACGGACAGACGGACGGACGGACAGACGGACAGACGGACAGACAGACGGACATAGCTAAATCGATTCGTCTCGTCGAGGTGATCAAGAATATATATACTTTATAGGGTCTACGATGCCTCCTTTAATGCGATACAAACTTTCCGACAAACTGAATATACCTGTTTATACAATGTGTAACAGATATAAACAATGACGTTTTTTATGCAAAAACCCAAAATTTAGGGGTAAATTTGTATGGGTTTAAGAAAAACCGTTTGCAAGTGAACACTTGACGGCTCAGAAGAGTCTAAGTTTCAAATATGGAGGCCCTATCTCTTACAGTCTCCGAGATAATCTCTCTCATACGGCAGACAGCAGGACAGACGGACGGACGGATGGACAGACATAGCTCATTCGACTCCCCTTCCAATGCTGATCAAGAATGTGTATACTTTATAGGGTCTATCTAGCCTACTTCTGTCTGTATTATACATTCGCACAAACTTAAAATACCCTTTTACCCTTTGAGTACTGGGTATAAAAATACCACTTTTTTATCTTACCCAAAATGTATTGGGGAAAGCTGCAATCAGCTGTTTTTATACCTGTTACACATAGTGTAAACAGGTATATTCAGTTTGTCGGAAAGTTTGTAACGCGTTAAAGGAGACGTCGTAGACCCTATAAAGTAGATATATACTTGATCACCTCGACTACACGAAACGATATAGCCATGTCCGTCTGTCTTTCCGTCTGTTTGTTGCTGCGCGTTTTATACGCTCAGTTTTAAAGATATTAAGCTGAAATTTTAAACTTAAGCTTTTCTAGGTCCTGTGTACTTTCTATGGTAAAATTAATGTGCCACGCCAACTTTTAAGTATAGCTCTCATACAAACGTACAACATTTTGTCAAGTTCTTATAAGAAAAAAATGTATTTATAGAGCTAATGGCTTCAAAAATTTGGTAAAATTGCTTCTTAAATCAAGCCAATTCTTCAGTTTAAAATTGGTTCAGATCGGGACACGAATTTTTTCATTTGTAAGAATATTGTTTATTTGTTTACTATTTTAAGATAAAATTTAATATAAGTGCTGCACTGGAAGATCTATTCACGTCAAATGATGTGTAATAGGTATATAAGCTTCGGTCCTACCAAAGTAAACTTTTTTTCTTGTTTTTATACCTGTTACACTAGTGTAAACAGGTATATTCAGTTTGTCGGAAAGTTTGTAACGCATTAAAGGAGGCATCGTAGACCCTATAAAGTATATATATTCTTGATCACCTCGACGAGACGAATCGATTTAGCCATGTCCGTCTGTCTGTCCGTCTGTCCGTCTGTCCGTCCGTCCGTCTGTCCGTCTGTCCGTCTGTCTGTGTGTTGCTGCGCGATTTATTCGCTCAGTTTTAAAGATATTGGGCTGAAATTTTAAACTTAAGCTTTCTAGGTCCTGTGTAGTTTCTATGTTAAAATCAATGTGCCACGCCCACTTTTAGGTATAGCTCCCATACAAAGTACAACATTTTTTCAAGTTCTTATATGAAAAAAATGTATTTATAAAGCGAATGGCTTCAAATATGGGTAAAATGTTTCTTATACCATGCCAAATCTTCAGTTTAAAATTGGTCCAAATCGGACCGCGAATTCCTAAATTTTTAAGAGTATATTTAATTTTTTTAGTATTTTGAAATAAAATTTAATACAAATGCTGCACACGAAGGTCTATAAACGTCAAATGATGTGTAACAGGTATATAAACTTCGGTCCAACCGAAGTTAACTTTTTTCTTGTTTATTATTCTTGTATTTTTTATTTTTCATTATCTTATCAGGGGTATCAGGAAAATCTCTACCAACCCAATTCCAACCAAAAAATTTCAAGGTGTCACACAAATCTCTTTGGGTTGGTTTCAAGTCTCTTTTGTTTTTGCTCGAGATTTAGTAGAGTTTTAGAAAACTACACTTTCAAAAAAAAATATGTTTTAATTATTTAAATTATATAAGCAGAAACGTTACTTTACAATTTAAAATTAGGTTGGTATAATTGTTTAATTAGTAATTTCTTAAGCAAAACCAACCGAACAAAAAGAATGGCAACTTTCGCGAAATGGACTTTCAGTCAACAGTTTTCGAAGATCAATTTTTATGAAATAAGTTATTGCACTTTGAGATAAAATTGAAGTAAAAAATCGAAAGTCATCATAAATTTAATGGCAGGTTAGCGAAAAGAGTGATTTTGGAGTTGCAGTGTGATTAGAGGCTGTAACTTGAAAATCGCAGTGATTGCAAACAGCGATAAAATCGCAGTTCGCGAGAAATAATCAGCGATTACTGAAGAAGTTCACTGTTCGCGAAGAGCGAACTATCGGGTGCGCAGCTAAATAATTTCGTATTTTTTTTGTTAAAAAATCATTTATTTAAGTATGAAAGTGAAAAAATATATAATTCAAAATATTGTCCATCGGAAGCGGTAACTTTTTCCCCATCTTTCAGGCAATTTATGGATTCCATCCCAAAAAAACTTCTCATCTTTTGGGACGAGAAAATCATCAAGCCATTTTTGCATTTGCCATTTGCATCGACCGAAACAAGTGGTAATCAGAAGGAGCTATGTCTGGGCTATAAGGCGGGTGAGGTAGAATTTCCCATCCAGCATTTTCCAAATAATTTTTGACCGGTACTGCAACATGTGGCCGAGCATTGTCATGATGGAAAATCAATTTTTCGTGTCTGGTCGCCCATTCTGGCCGTTTTACGGCTATTGCTTGCTTCCAAACGTATCAATTGTTGCCTGTATAGCTCTCCCGTGATTGTCTGGCCCGATTTTAACAGCTCATAGTACAGCACACCCTTCTGATCCTCCAAATACAGAGCATTACCTTCAAACCATGAATATTCGGCTTTGGTGTCGATTTGGCTGGTTAGCCTGGCTTCACATATGATCTTTTACGCTTAGGGTTGTCGTAATGAATCCACTTTTCATCGCCAGTGACAATACGATGCAAAAACGATTTCTTTTGTGGCGATTAAGCAGCATTTTAGACATGCAAAATCGTCTCTCAACGTCTCTCAACGTCTCTCGGCTTTAATTCGTGTGGCACCCAATTTCCTTGTTTGTGAATGTATCCAGCTGCTTTTAAACGTTAGAAATGTTCCAATGTTTTTCCAAGTTCTTCTTGAGTTTGACATGAATCGAGTAATGCCTCCAAATCTTCGTCTTCAAACTTTTTTGATGGACCTGGTCGTCTTTGTCTTCTGTGTCAAAATCATCACTTTTAAATCGTGCAAACCACTGCTGACATACTCTAACCTCTGGAGCATATTCAGGATAAGCTTCTGAGAGTAAACGATGTGCTTCTGTTGCACTTTTCTTTAAATTGAAGAACAAAAAACAAACCTCCCCGCAAATGCTGTTTTGTTGGAACGTAACTTGACATTTTGACTGTAATAAAAAAATTTGTGTGTTTACTAATATTCACTGTGACATATCAAATGTTCTTGATTTTTTTGGCGCGCTTTAACATAGAATAGCTGTCACTGTCAAAATATTGACTACATAAATAGATATGAGGTTAGTAACAAATACGAAATTATTTAGTTGCGCACCCAATACAAAATCGCCACTCACTGAATTGTTTGCTATACCAACACAACAAATCGACTTTGTATTAATTCATTGAAAAATAAAACACTGCTTTTATTGTTAAAATTGAAAATTGCGCTTTAATCATTCAATCTTTTTCAATATATCGCGCTCTCAGTGAATTGGACGTTTTGACGAATCAAGTGACCGGCAAATGTACCATTGACTTTGAACAGGTTCGGTGTTCAAAAACTATGTACGATTTGCGAAAAAGTGATAAAAGAACCAATCACTGATAAATGAGCATTTTCAATGTTCGCGAAGATCGATACCCAAATCGCTGATAACTAAACATGTTCACTGAGAAACAAAAAATTCGCAAATCACTACTTTCAGTCACTGTGTGACATTGCGATTTTTAAGTCACTGTGAAATGACTTTTTTTGCCAACACTAATGTGTACATGCTAGTGCTGGGAAACTGATATTAAATTCAACAATCGATAGTCGATAACTGATTTTTAATGATATCCAAAAACTATATGATGACTAATAAAATATTCTTTCGCTATCAACCTTCCACATTTATTGAACTTTCTAAACAATTTCATATTATTTGAGGCCCAGTGCTCAGATCAAGTAAGTGTTCAGAGCGAAACTACATCCATGTCTTTCTAAAACCACTCTCGCATTGAAGTGTTGCTAGTGTGTGTGTGTTTAAATCTTTGCGCATGTATGTACAATATATGAAACAATAGTTTGTAAGAATTTAAAGACAATATTTTTGGTTTCCTACACTGTAACTGAGTTAAGGCTTAAAAGCTTCGTTTTTTGTCCTTTTTTTTTTTTGGAAGATTATTTTCTGACTTATTTCTTCTGTTTTAGCTTTCGGTAAAGTTTTGTTTTGTTAGAATTAAATTGTTTTTTTGTCTTAAAGCACGCACGCCTCAGATAAATGTGTCGAAATAAAGATTTATGCTGGCAAGATTACAATGATTGTTTTTTTCCAGTTTTTAAGTAATTTTTTTTTCTATTTTATCTGGGTCGCTGTTAACTTGGCACAAGCAAAATATTTTCTATTAGTGAAATGAGTACACAGAAATCAATGGTAAAAATAAAAAATAAAAAAACGACAAGAAGAGAATATATGAATGTATGCTTTTATAACAATTATGCAATCGTTCACTCGTTCGTTTAGTTCACTTTCATTACAATCTGACATTATGCCATAAACTTGTAAAGGGAAAAAAAACTTGGCAAACAGCGAAAGAATTGTGATGAACAAACTGCTACAGCAGCGGCAGCTGCGACCCAATTGAAGTAAGCCAAGTAGAGTCGACTACTAGAGCAGCTCAAGAAATGTGGCACAATATCATCATCATCATCATCATGAACATTAGTAAAAGTATTATCATCATAATCATGTGGTTCATTATCATTCATCATGTGCACAAAATATGAAGACGTCGTCAGTCAGTCAGTCAAAAAGAAATGAAATATATAAATAAAAAGGAAATAAAAGTAGGTCGAAATGTTTAAAGTAAACGCGTTTCTTTTTCACTTCAATGTTGTTGTTTGTTCAAATTAAATAGGAAGTAAAAGTAAATTAAGAGTGTCTGTAAGCTTATAATATTATTCAAAAAGGATAATTTAATTTTATTTATTTATTTAAAAATATATAAACGCTAACAATTATCAATGCCATCTGAACTAAAACTTTATTACTTAAGTAATAAGACATAATTTTCATTTGTCCTTTGTTAATGCTGCACAACATGACGTATGAGCAATGAGTATGTTATTATTTATGGTACATTACTCATACGCCATGTATGCTACGTTAAAGTCATTGTTTCAAGTTATGATACTATTGTTAACGTAAGGCATGTTATAAGTCTAATTACAACAGTGTGTATTTAATTATATTAGTTCGAAAACTACGAGGTGTGCTCAAAAAGTATCGCATATTTTGTGTTTTTTTTTTTTAAATTATTTATTTATTCATGAATAACTTTTTTGTCCCCTTTAAAGTAATCCCCTCCCGATGAAATACACCTATGCCAACGTTTTTTCCAATCCTCAAAACATGTCAAATAGTCCCTTTCCGGTATAGCCATCAGCGCCTTCTTCAATTTAGCTTTTATCTCCTCAATCGACTCGAAACGCGTTCCCCGGAGTGGTCTCTTGAGTTTTGGGAATAGCCAGAAGTCACACGGTGCCAAATCAAGCGAATACGGTTGTTGCGGAACGATATTGGTTGGATTTTTGGCAAAAAAGTCACGAAAAATCAGTACAGTTTTTAAAAAAAATCATCATTTTTGGTACCAACCGAGACTTGAAACGTTTGAGGCCCAAAACATCCTTCAAAATTGTATTAATTGATCCTTTCGATACGCCAATTTCATCAGCAATGTCTCTCATGGTTAATCGACGGTTTGCAAGCACTAATTCTTTTACTTTTTGGATGTGAGCATCGTCCGTTGAGGTCGATGGTCGTCTTCAACACGTTCTCAACTTTCTTTGAACAATTTATTCCAATCATATGTTGTTGATTTTGGTAGAGCTCGGTCACCATAAGCCTTCTTCAACATTTTTATCCCATTTATTCCATTCAGAAAAAAAAATTTGATACAGGTTCTTTGATCCATTTTTTTGAATAGGTAAAAATTTGAAGACGATCCAAAACACGTGCAAGCAAAGCAGCTGTCAACAATTAAGTGAACATTCAAAATGGCCGAGCTTGTCGGCATAAGTGAGAAACATGAGTACCAACATAACGCCACAAAAAAATCGAAATTCGAATATACATAACGCGCGAAAATTCAAAATTCGCGATAATGTTTGAACACACCTCGTATAGCCCCCATACAAATATACCGCCCATTTTCGAATTTTTGGTTAAAAATTGGTAATATTTACAAATGTGTTCACTTCAATTTGGTTAAAAACACGTCTAATTCCATCCTATGTACACACCACCGATATGGTACGGATTGGGTCATATACGCCCTCTACAAAGTAACTTTTTATAATCTGATATTTTGAAGAAATTCATTGTTAATTCTGTAGTTTTAACATAAAATTTAAAAATAATATTGTGTCTAAACTGTCACCACCCATCCAATCTCGAAGTTCTTTTTAATGCCGCATTTCCACTGAGCCGCGTTTTGTTATCGCGTTAACAATTTATCGAAAAACGCGGAACGGTGTTTCCATTGCGTTTTAGCGTTAGCGTTCGAGTTAAAACAGCTGATTTTGTTTGTTATGTAGTAAAAAAATGTACAGGTTAAAAAAAATTTTTTTTTTTTGTAATCCAGATTTTTAATATAACGAATGGATGTAGGTGTTGTTCCTTTAGTAACTGCTGTCCAATACGAGCATGATAAGGTAATCCGTCATATGAGTATAAGCAGCTGAAGCTTTTATGTAAATGTTTATTTTTTGCGGTTACTTTGTCAGCTGTTTTCATAAGTATGCGCAACTTGAGATTGCCAAATTATTCGAACCGATAAGAGAAATCGGTTTGAAATCGGTGTGAAATCAGTTTGAACGCATGTTATCGAAAGTCGCGTTCAAAATTAACGCGACTTTTCCCATACCTAACTGCCTATCTTTTTTGTATACGATTTAACGCGAGTTTGTCGAGTTTTTAACGCTAACGCGGAACGCGGAATAATGGAAACGCGGCCTAAGCCTGTTCAAAGATTAGTGTGACGAGTATTAAAGCTTCGGTTCCATCGAAGTTAATGTTTTTCCATGTTTATTTTCTAATTAATTTATAAGTATAAAACGATAAATAAATTAATCAAGAATTTATGATCGTACCATAATAATATTATAGTTCTTATTATCTATTTGAAGTGTTCGTATACAATTTTTACAAAAGTGTTATTTTTTCCAGTCTGTTTCTTTATAGTTTACTGATATCTTCAAAAATCTATAATCGTCAATCGATTATTGAATTGATTATAAATTTCCCATCACTAGCACATATACATTTTTATACCCTGTACCCAAAGGGTAAAAAGGGTATACTAAGTTTGTGCGAATGTATGTAACAGACAGAAGGAGCCAAGATAGACCATATAAAGTATATATATTCTTAATCAGCATTGGAAGGGGAGTCGAACTATCTGTGTCTGTCTGTTTGTCCGACCGTCCGTCTGTCATGCTGTCTGCCGTATAAGAGAGATTATCTCGGAGACTATAAGAAATAGGGCCACCATATTTGAAACTTAGACTCTCCTGAGCCGTCAAGTGTTCACTTGAAAAAGGATTTTTTCTCGACCCATTTTAAGGGGTACCCCCCATACAAATGTACCCCAAAATTTTGGGTTTTTGCTTAAAAACGTCATTGTGTTTTATTCTGGGAAGTTCAAATTTAGTATAAAGTAGTATAAGTAGGATAGTCTCAATAAAATATCATAATATGGGTAGGTCCGACAAAATTTAGGTATAGCCCCCATACAAAGATATACCCGATTTTTAAAGTCTTTGTATGAAAATTCAATTCAATGAGGTATGGTAGTAAAATAGAACTGATCTTAAGGTTCATAATGTTTGGGTACAGGATATCTTGCAGTCAAGCATACTCAACTTTAGCGTTCTTTCTTGTTTCCAACCTGCCAGCATAGACCATTATTATTTCATTCAAATACTTTTCATAAATGCCCATTTAATTCGAGGTTGTTTCTCATTAATATTATGATAACAATAATCACAGATTTTTTACTGCAAGTAAAGCACCAAATGCAATCACTATAGTTTTTGTTTAGAAAAGCTAAAGTTTCAAATATTATGTCAATATCTTTGAAACTGCTCGAAATACTTAATACAAATAAGCCGATATACACCCTATCTGATATATTCGCTTCTTAGGCTTTATGAGGAAACTTTTTATGCTTTATAAAAATGAGTTCGCTCGAATGCGAGATACTCTTTACCCAATTAGTACATACCTTAAATTATGTATACAAGAAGCATTTGTACCATATCTGAAGCTATTAGCCCTACAAATAACTTGACAAAATGTTGTGTGTTTGTATGAGGAGTATACCTTAACGTGGGCGTGGCACATTGATTTTAACATAGAAAGTACACAGAACCTAGAAAAACTTAAGTTTATAATTTTAGCCTAATACCTTTAAAACTGAACAAATAAATCGCAGAGCAAAAAACAGAAATAGATAAATCGATTCGTGTAGTCGGTTACCATTTGCTTTAAGATATTTACTTAATTTGAAGTCGTCGAATTAATGAGTTACATAAACTGGTTCACCAATGTATAACTTTCATTCCAAGTTGTATAAAGTTTGCATTTGTGTATTAATTGTTTAGAAATGAATCTGCATGGTTGTTCTAAATTATATGCAACGCAATTCAATGCGATAGTTGCACTTTTAGATTATATTCTTTGATATGTTTATTTATGCGGAAAATAGGACAACATAAGCATAAAGCATAATGTTATCTTTTATTCGAAGTTGGCATTTCAGAGTAGACGCCTGAAAGTATGCAACAAATGCAAAAAGAGAAAACGTGTAAAAATCTTTACAGCAGAACTAAATAGATTTAAATCACACAGCGCGTTGCAAACTAGAAAGTGTAATACCTTTTAATGAATTAAAATGAGGATGTCACGCCATTTTGTACATTTCAGTACTTAACAAGGAAATAAATAGAAAGCCAACAGCGACAGAAAAATAGGATTATGTGTATAGAAGAGTAAAGTTGGCAGAACAGCAGCAGCAGCAGTAGGAATAAAGAGTAACTCGTAAAGAAAGATTGAAACGAAAAAAAAAACTATATACTTGGCAGCCATAAATTAGAAAAACACACAAGAAACAAAACCAAAACAGTGCAAAAAAGACAGAAAGACAGACGAAGAGATGAATAGTGAAATAAAGATAGAAGAAACATGAAACTTCTTTGCCAGCTGAGCACCGATTTAAGGCCAACAACAGTTGAAAATGAAGTGGAATAAAATATAAAAGGAAACAGAGCGGCAAACTTTAAGAAAAAGCTAAGGAAAAAATTTATATGCGCCACTGGCGACATTGCCACAAGCAGCCTTCCCATTCCAAATTACCTGAACTTTACTGTTGGACTACTTCAGGTGCGCTTCTTAAGTACGTTTTGAAATTCCCGCGCTACTTTGCGCGTACAAAGTACATTTCCGGATTAAAGTTTGTGCAACTTCAAAATAAACAAACTGTTGGAGGCAAAAAAAAGGAAAAATTGAAAAAAAAAAAAAAAATACATAGAAAAAACAATCTGAAGTAAAACGGTAAAAGGACTTTAGCTGACTTAAGCGCAAAAAGGACATCAGCGAAAAACGTTCGTCGTAGCTTTGCCGTTCCCACTGGCAATAGCATCATCATTACACCTGGGCAATTTGTTTGAGTGTATCTAAGTGGAATGTGGTTGACTGTGTGTGTAGAAGTATTTTGTTTTTCGTTTCTTTTTTTTTTTTTTCAACAACTTCAACAATCGGTCGCTTTTCAGAAGAGAAAAGAAACAGAAAAAAATGTACTGAATACTCTCAATTAACTTCACATTAAATGGACGCTAAGCTGACAGCGAGTGTGTAGATCTGATTATTTAGGACAAAAGTTTATTTGAGGAAAATTTTGTCAAAGCTAAAAATAATTGTCTTGTTTGACAAATAAAATCGTTAATCGTTATCATAAAGGGATGAATGGACCGACGATGAGTGAGTTTTTGAGTATTACTAATGGGATATGTGTGAGGACAAAACGTCAATGACTTTTTGAATTTCTCGCATAGTAATTTTAACTACCAGACTGCTCCTGCCAAGTCTATTAATAGACTCTGTTATTCTTTTTTCTGAATTAACTGTAACATTACAAATCAAACTTACATTGTAACAAGGAAAAACGTTAATTTCGGTGGAACCGAAGCTGAAATACCCGTTACACAATACTTTTAGTAGTTTATACGAGGTGTGTTCAAAAGTATTTTGTGTTTTTTCAAAAATTATTTTTATTCATGAATATCTATTTTGTCCCCTTCAAAGTAATCTCCATGAGATATTATACACTTGTGCCAACGGTTTTTCCAATCTTCGAAGCACTTCAAAAAATCATTTTTTTTTATCTTGTTCAGCTCCTCCTTCGATGCCGTCTTTATCTCGTCAAGCGTAGCGTAACGTCGTTCTTTCATGGGCCTCTTCAGTTTAGGGAACAAGAAAAAGTCACAGGGGGCACATCTGGGGAATACGGTGGCTGCGGCATCAGTAGTGTGTTGTTTAGTTTTGTTGTTTTTCGTGGTGCAAAAGCCAATTTTTGTTCTTCCACAAATCCGGACCTTTCTGGCGGATTGCTTTCGCAAATTGCGCATAACTTGCAGGTAATATTCCTTATTGACCGTTCTACCCTGTGGCAAGAACTCATAATGCACCACGCCCATGCAATCCGAAGAAAACTGTCAACAAAACTTTCACATTTGACCGAACTTGGCTCGATTTTTCGATCTTGGTTCGTGAGGCAGCTTCCATTGAGATGATTGAGCTTTGGTTTCCACGACATAACCATAAACCCACGATTCGTCACCAGTTATGACCCTCTGGAGCAAATTTGGGTCGTCGCGGACAGAGTCCAACATCTCATTAGCAATGTTCATGCGATGCTGTTTTTGGTCGCAATTGAGCAATTTTGGTACGAATTTCGCGGCGACCCGTCTCATGTCCAAATCATTGATAAAAATCGAATGGCACGACCCAATCGATATGTTTAGGTCCTCAGCAATTTCTCTAACGGAGATTCGACGATTGGCCAATACCATTTCTCCCACTTCATTAATTTTTTCGTCTGTTGTTGAAGTGCTCGGGCGTCCGGCACGCTCTTCGTCGTTCACATCTTCTCGGCCTTCTGAGAACATTTTGTACCACCGATAAACGTTGCTTCGGTCCAAGGTAGCTTCTCCGTATGCCACAGTCAACATTCGGAATGCATCCGCGCACTTAATTTCGGTTTTTCACATAAAAATTTGTTACAGGTTCTTTGATCCATATTCTTTTTAAAAATCGAAGACGATAAAAAACACGTGCAAGCAAAGCAGCTATCAACAATTAAGTGAACATTCAAAATGGACGAGTTTGTCGGCATAAGTGAGAGACATGAGTACCAACATATCGCCACAAAAAAATTGAAATTCGAATATACGTAACCCGCAGAAAATTATAAATTCTCGATACTTTTTGAACACACCTCGTATGTTCACTAGGCGCTTAGATTAAATTTCACGATGAATTTGGTCAAATTTGTGTGGAGGCTTTTGTGATATTAGCCCGATCCTTACCATATCGATGGAGTTGACATTAGAATTGATTTTACCAAATTTTAATTGAAATCATTCAGAAACAAGAAGAACGCTGAAGTCGATATGTTTCAACTCCAGTGACCCTGTGTCCCCTCTATATGTATGCTTAAGTTAGGTTCTATTTGACTACCATACATCATTGAATTGGATTTTCATAGAAAACGGGTATATCTTTGATTTGGTTTATACCTAAAATTTTGTAGGGCCTACCCATATTCGTCTATTTCATTGGGACTATCATAGACATAAATTATACTAAATTCAAATTTTCTAGAATAAAAAAACAATGACGTTTTTATGTAAAAACCCTAAAATTTTGGGGGTTAAATTTGTGCGGGGGCTATACCTAAAATTTAATTGGTCCTACCCATATTGGGATATTTTATTGGGACTATCATGACATAATTTATACTAAATTTGAACTTCCTAGAATAAACGAAATGACGTTTTTATGTAAAAACCCAAAATTTTGGGGTGAAATTTGTATGGGGCTATACCTTTCGTTTTTTTTGGTCCTACCCATATTGGGATTTTTAGTGGGACTATCATAGACATAATTTATACGGAATTTGAACTTCCTAGAATAAAAAGCAATGACGTTTTTATGTAAAAACCCAATATTTTGGGGTAAATTTGTATGGGGGGCTATACCTAAAATTTTGTTGGTCCTACTCCATGTTTAGATATTTTATTGGGACTGTCATAGACATAATTTATACTAAATTTAAATTTTCTAGAATAAAAAACAATGACGTTTTTATGTAAAAACCTAAAATTTTGGGGTAAATTTGTATGGGGGCTATACCTAAAATTTTGTTGGTCCTATCCATATTGGGATATTTTATTGGGACTATCATAGACATAATTTATACTAAATTTGAACTTCCTAGAATAAAAAACAATGACGTTTTTATGCAAAAACCCAAAATTTTGGGGTAAATTTGTATGGGGGTAGTCCTTAAAATGGGTCTAGAGAAAAACCGTTTGTAAGTGCACACTTGACGGCCTAGGAGACTCTAAGTTTCAATTTTGAAAGCTCTACCTCTTATAGTTTCCGAAATAATCGTTTTCATACGGCAGACAGCATGACAGACGGACGGACGGACAGACGGAAAGACGGACGGACGGACAGACGGACAAAGCTAGTTCGACTCCCCTTCCAATGCTGATCAAGAATATATATACTTTATAGGGTCTATCTTGCCTCCTTCTTGTCTGTTACATACATTCGCACAAACTTAATATACCCTTTTACCCTTTGGGTACAGGATATAAAAATAAATGTTTTCATACAAAAATTCGAAAATGGGCGGTAAATTTGTATGGACGCTATACCTAAAAAATGGGCTTGGCGTCTTGGTTTTGACCCTGGATGGCAAAAGAAATGTTTTTACCCAATTGGGAGCGAGTACATTTACAAATTATTACTATTTTTAAACAAAAAATCGAAAAAAATCGGTAAGTTTGTATGGTGGCAATACCTAAAAACGGGCGTGGCACTCTTATTCTCGAACTTAACCTAGTCGTTGCCGAGAAAAAGCTTAAGTTAAGACGGACAGACGGACAGACAGACAGACATACGGACATGGCTAGATCAGCCCTTTATGTTGAGCTGAACAAAAATATATATACTTCTCCTTCAATGCGTTACAAAGTTTCGGACAAACTGAACATACCCGTTTACACTATGTGCAACGGGTATAAAAATGAACTTTTACATATTTCGAAGATTAATTTTTATCAAATATGTGCTATATGTACTTATCCGCGACTTCTTTTCATACTTTTTGGTCACTCTGTCTATCAGAACTTATTACATATTAAGTTAAGATTCATGTGTGAAGATATTGATTGAAATGAGTTCTTTTCTGTATGCGTTATAATCGCGTCTCTGAAACCAAAAAATATTCCAACGAAAATCTTGCAAGAAAATAAACGTTTTCTAATAAAATTCAATTAAATTTATATAAAATGTGACCAAACCGCCCAACTAAACTAATTAATTATTCTTTAAATCTTCGTTGATTTGTGATAAACTCTAAATTGCATTGAAGTAACCACTTCATCCACTTAATAAGAATTTATTACCTTAAAATTGCAATTTGTTGTTTATATTCCGTTTTCCGAATGCAATGAATTTCATTAAAATGCATTAAACTATCAAATTGCAAATGACATTTTAATGAAATGATGATGCATATAAATTAATTAAAATCAAATAAATGGGATTTTATAAATTAACTAACTGGGTCGGTCGGTCGGTCAGTGACATCTTTATGCTGTACACGAGGAATTGAATTTTCTTACATGATAATTAATGTTCTGCAATAACATAAACTTATTTCGTATACAAGCACAAAGTCAAAAGACAAGAAATTAGTCTTAACTAATTTGTGCAGTCAACAGGAGCGATCTGAAAATCACGTTTGGAATCTGGTTGTCAGTCTGTATTAAACTTTACCTGTAAATGGCGGAAAATTTGTCTGTCCGTCTGTCTGTTCGTGTTTCACAGACTATGACAGCATCCGGTTGTCGTCTAATTGCTGTACGTGACATGCTGCCAGACTGCAATGGTGAACCCTTTCCCATATACACTCACATACATTTCCATAACCGTCTTATTTACCTTTGCAATGAATACATTTGGGTACGATAGCTGCCTGACTAATAATTACACGTCCATCAGCACTAATTTTGTAAATGTCGCACTGATTTTAACTGAAATCTTTATTTAAGTTCCCATGAATATGTGTTCTAATCGATATGGATTTACGTGACTTGTAGCCGGATATGAGTGTTGAAAATATAAAAAATAAAATCAATTTGAAAATTAAAGTTCATATTCAAATTTGGCAGACAAAAATTATAAAGACATGAAAGAATGATGATATTGACTTTATAAACATTTTGCATTAAAAACTCATTAAGTTATCCCGAAAAATGCAATAAAAACAATAAAGTATAGTAAATTCAGTAGAACCGAAGATATAATATGCTTCCTGATAATCTAAAAATGTATGAGATGTGTGAATTGCGTTAGCTCCAAATGGAAACATTATCTAAATATCCACTATCAAAATCATTATTATTGCTGATAATTAATATACTTAAACAATATTTAAATTACAGCACCAACTACAAGTCTTTTTTATTATATAATTTCAGCTCTTAAGCACCAAAACATGCTCACCTCCCAAGACTTCAATAAAGTAAATTAAAATGATGCCAGTGAATGTAATGAATACACATTCAGGTATACAAGATAAAGACTAAATAAATGCGTGGCTATCTACAAAAGGGACATTGGGACATTGTGGGTCATTTTAATATTAACAAGGACAAGTTTTTAACTTCAATAGAACCGAAGCTCAAATACTTGTCGCACGAAACTTCAAATAGTTTAGGCATCCTAAACTAAATCTGTGCATAAAGAGCAAAGGCAGCAATTCAATTTAAGGTACTGAGTTGAAGTTTTTCAAGAAGCGAACGTGTTAAAATTTTAGGCATAAATAAAGAAACAAAAATAAAAAAAATAAAAGAGAACAGGAAAACTGCAGCCATCACAATGATCCATACGTCTGGCAAACCCTGAAAGTGTTCCTGACTTGTACCGTCCAATCAGTATACTTCCGTCTCTTTCTTAAATTTGGGAGAGACTACTAGCTATCAGATTAGCGGACGTGTTTGACAGCAAAGGTCTACTACCGGATCACCAGTTCGGGTTTCGTTCGGGCCACGGAACAGTTGAAGTTCAACAGCTTCATAGAGTTGTTAACTATATATTAGAAGCATTCGACGAGAAAGAATATTGTAATGCCATATTCATTGATATTCAGCAAGCCTTCGATAGAGTGCGGCATACTGGTTTGTTAGCAAGAATAAAGGATAAACTTCCGGCACCATATTTCTTGTTGCTGCGTTCTTATTTGGAGGAGCGCCATTTCAACCTCTTTGCGGCTGATCTCCCTAACTCCAGGCAATCATTTTTGTGGATAATTCATCGAAATCAATGATTGCTGCATACGCTGATGATGTGTGTATCCTACAAAGGTCTAAATGTGAACAAAAATCTGCTAGGGGGTTTGCAGAGTTACTTGGTTAGGCTACAAGACTGGGCAAAAAGATGGAACGTACAAATTAATAGCGCCAAATGCAGTAATGTCTGCTTTACTTTGAAAAGAAAAGTTCCACCCCAAATACACATTAACGGCATACCATTACAACAATCCACCAAAGTTAAATATTTAGGCCTTCTTCTGGATAAATGCCTCACATTTAGAGATCATATACAAACGTCCATCCAAACTTGCAACGGAAGAATACGAAAACTCTACTGGCTACTTGGTAAGAGTAGCAGACTATCCTAGCGCAATAGACGTACGATTTATATGCAGATAATTGCTCCAATCTGGAGATATGGAATTCAAATCTGGGGCATCGCAGCCAAATCAAATCGAAACAAAGTGCAAACTTTTCAAAATAAATCTCTTCGTTTAATTACTGGCTGCCCCTGGTTTGTTAAAAACATCAACCATCACAGAGATTTAAACATCGCCTACGTGGAGGATCAAGTATCTTTTTTCTCAAGTAGATACAACAACCGATTGATTAATCACCTAAATCGCTTGGCTAGTCCTCTGGCTCGAGCAGTGCCTATTAGACGCCTCAAACGACGCCATTTTGGTCATCTAATAAGTTAGTTGCCCTTGGACCACACAGCTGGTCTATTTTTTATTGTAAATAACTCCTCTTAGTCTAACGTAAATTTAACTTTTGAATTTTTAATATTGTTTAGAATTAATATTAATTTGGTGATAATGACATAGATATAAGGTAAATTATAGGGTCAATTTGATTCCCTGATTGTAACCTAATAATTATATGAAAAAAAAAAACTTAAAAATGTAGACACGTTGATGGAAAAAATCTCTTACAAAAAAAACTAACGGATACACAGACATTTCTAAGTCGGCCATGATGCAATTATACCAGATGACGTACTCCGCCACTGTCTCTTTCTAATTTGGTAACAAATTTTTTAGGTATGCATGATATGGTAAATTTATATAATTTCACATTTTTTCTGATTCTTGATTTTGAATAAACAGCTGATAAAATTTTTCTACAATTTCGTTATAAGTTTCGAAAGTGTATGTATCAGTCAGGCTTCCATTACAATTGAAACTAACCACTTTGCGTGAACTTTAAATTTTTAAATAAATTCTTTTAATCATATAATTCTCAAACAGTTTAAGCATAACAATATAGTTTCTGTGTAATGGGATGTGAGACGTCATCAAGGCACTAATGAAAATTGTTCATTAAAAGTCACTTTTCAAAAGATATACAAAATGTGTCCAGAGGAGTCCAATCATGAAAAATATTGTGTCTTGTGGAGTATTTAATTCTCGTTCAAATGATTGTAATTTAAAAAGCCACTTTAAACCACTTTGCGTGAAATTTAAGTTTTTAGGACCCAACCTCAAATTTTCCAATGCAAAATGGTTCTGCAAGTGGAATAAAGCGAGTGGAAAAAACGCAAGGGAGGACGTTGTTTTTTAAATAGTTTTAAGTCTGCCATAGTGGAATTGGATACTCAAAGAAAGCTTTTGGTGCATATAAGCAGAAAATTTTCCTACCGCTTGAACAAGAATTGCAAATGTAATTAAAAGCAGTTCCGGCGCAATCATGGAGATTGGCTTGGTTCCCAAACACTCGTAAATTTAACCGGGAACTTAAAGCCAGTGGGCCGACCAACACTGCCATACACTTCGAAAACGGAACAAGGTAATGTAGCTTTGCTAACAAGACACCCTTGCAAGTATGTATCAAAAAAGCCAGAAGCTATCTCTCCTAATGAGGCATTGGCTTTGCTTTTGGATCAAAACTTCACAAAAAAGCAATATTTCGCTATAAAAGAAAGCCCTTTAACTTCGGACGACACATCGGAGGATCAAAGCAATTCCCTGCAATATTGAACTGGAAAACGAAAGGTGTGTATAGGAAACACATTACTAACAATATATTTTTAATTATTATCCATTGCAGGACTACAGGACGAATGCGCTTCGGTTTTCTTTAAAGTTTTTTTTCGTCGTAAAGGCGTGTTACGCCCTTATTTGTCAAAAAAATCCGAATAAAATAAAAATTGAATAAAATGCCACGTTCACCCTTCTTCTAAGTCTAACACTTAATGTTTATTTAAACCGAATGCAAAAAACCGAACTTAAATATCTTGCTACGTTTCAGAGTTATTAATTTTGGCCTCACAAACTGCGGTGCGTAATGCCTTTGAACCGCCGGTTATACTTACAAACCGGTTCATAAAACTATTTTCACTGTTCGGTAAGATGCTGTAAACGCTACTTAACGCAACAAAACTCGAGAAAAACTGTGTACTTTTTGGTCCACAAACTGGTTCAGTTCAAAATCGGATTGCAACCCACTACATCTTGCCAAAAAAAAAACTTTAATGCGTTCTGAAGTAAGACCTATGCCTATAAATAAGCTTTTAGTTTAAAATCTTAATTTCTAGACTGAAATGTGAAGAAAATGATTAAATAACGTGTCGATTTTTAGAAGGGACTGAATGTAGTTTGAAAGATCAAAGTAATTGTCAACCTTAATAATATTTCAGTGCTATAGTATCTGTTGTATGGACAACCACTTTATAGAAAGAATTGATACTGAGATATCTTATGTGTTACAAACTTATTGAAAAAATGAATATACCATTCAAGATATTTTGAAATGTATAAAAACAACTCGTATATAGTTACAAACTCATCGTATAAACTGATAATAGATACGTATGTATTATGTAAAGAAGCTTTCTTAAGCAGATTATACTTGTATGTGTGCACTCGACAAGGCAAAGTCAAGTCAAGTCGAATCAACTCAAAAACTCTTCTTGAAATGCGCGGCAAAATCGCTGCCGGAAAATTCATTGACGATGAGAACGATGATGATGACAATGAAGATGGCAGCAAGATGCGAGATGCTAATGACATAAATGACTATGATGAGTTGTGTATGCTGCACTTAGGAAAATTGTTGATAATAATGTTTTGCTAGATTTTGTGCCAACACAGAGCAGAGAGCACAAGCATTATATTTGTTAAGCTTTAATTGTATACAACATGGCGTATGTGTAATATTTTGCAAAGTTAAGCGCTTGAAAGTATCTTAATACATCTAAATTTGGTTCTATGGTTCTTGGTATGTATGTATCTGTGTGATAGCTTATAAGCTTAATTTTATGCTGCTTTTTTGTGAAAATTGAAACTTTTTTTTGTTTTGTTTTAGAGACAATCTTTAATTGTTTACATTACCAAGGCAAGTTGCAGCTATAAAACATTTCGACTTTGCTTAGCAGCTGCTCCATTTCGGTTGGATTTTCAAAACCAAGAATAGTTTGCTTTCAATTCATTTGCTGTAGACAATAAAAAACATCTACACACTCAAAAGTCCAAAAAGCATTTCAATGCTTCACCATGCGTATCCATCTCTACATTTGGGATTTTATATACAAAAGTCAAACTGTTTTCGAAAGTCGTTGCCTTCTTTCGGTTTGATTGTTCAGTTTGTTTTGCTTAGCATGTTCTCGATTCTTGGTACTCGATTTGTTTTGTCTTTTTGTGCATTGGGAAATAGTTTTACTTTAGTGTTTTGTGCTTGTATGTGTGTGTGTGACAATCAGAAAGATAAATCAAGTCCCCAATGATGTATTTACTATCATTATTTGATATGAAAAAAAAAAAAGACAAAACAATATGCAATTGAACATGTTTCATTTGAAAATTTTGTAGCTAAAATATAAAAAGGAACTAAAACTGCTAAGCCTGTAAGAAGTAGCACATTGGAAGTAGATAAAGGCTGCAGAGCTCTTAGGTTTGGTTTAGTGCTCAAGTGGGCAGCGTGCTTACTTCAATACTTAGACGATTTGTAATTTAATTTTCGTAGGAGAACAAAACGCTTTACTTGTGTACCACCACCGTTTACACTTTTATACCCGCATACATAGTGTGAAGAGTATATTCAGTTTGTCTGAAAGTTTTTAGCGCAATGAAGACGAATTCAAAGAATACTAGCAGGTACCCGCGGCTTTGCTCGCGTTTTTTTTTTTTTTTGCTTCTCTTTGGTGGCTAAATATAAATTGTTAAAAAAATGTGGGTTCAAATTTTGGAAATCATATAAACACGACTAACCATCATTCAAATACGCCCAGTTTCAAGTCTCTACGTCTATTCAATCCAAATGTATGACTTTTTTTCAAGGCTCTCATTAGGCCCCGGGTCAAAAATTTCTAAAATCCCGTCTAAGTGCTCACCTGTAACAAAAATAAAAGAAATTGGTAAAAAATCTATATTGGGTCCACATATGGGTCCCAGGTTCAAGTTCCGGAAATCCCTTGAACACCTTGAACGCTAAAACTGTTTTTTAACCATCTTTCAAATGAGCCCCTGCTTCAAGTCTCTACGTCTATTCATTTCAAAGATATGGCTTTTCTGGTTTCAAGGCCCCATTAGGCCCCGGATTAAAAATTTCTAAAATCCCGTCTAAGTGCTCACCTGTAACAAAAATAAAAGAAATTGGTAAAAAATCTATATTGGGTCCACATATGGGTCCCAGGTCCAAATTCCGGAAATCCCTTGAACACCAAAAATGATTTTTAACCATTTTTCAAATGAGCTCTGTTTCAAGTCTCTACGTCTATTCACTCCAAAGATATGGCTTTTCCGGTTTCAAGGGCCCCATTAGGCCCCGAGTCAAAATTACATTTTACAATTTTTTTTTTCCCTAAACCATCCTTGTGTAAATACGAACACACATGCAAAATGTCATGAAAATCCGTCCAGTAGTTTTCGCGTCCGTCGATCACCAACAGAACATGGGACTTATTTTTATATATATATAGATTGTATTTTTCTGAATATTGTATTCATATGGTCCTCTTGAAGTGGTAAACTAAAAAGTGCTCGACATAAACCAAGGACTTGGTTGTTTTGTAAACTGTTAAAGTCGTAAACTTTCTAATTTTTTGGGTTTAATTACCTGTTTAAGATGACATCAAAAGTGTTTATTAAACGATTTATTGTTTTTTATTGTCGAGTTTGTGCTTTGTGTATGGCAGGTAATGGCACATGATCGCAGGATATCATGCAGCAGCAAAACATCTGTTAAAAAGGTTTTATTACCTGATAATATAACTTTTATTTAGCGCGGATTAACCCTTTTATGACTTTGTTTTTGCCATGCATTGACCTGTCCATTATATCGTATAAGAGCAGGGACGACGGTGGAGGAGACATCATTCTGCTTTAGACAGTTGAAGAGCAAGTTTCATCGCCAAGAAGAGCAAATACAAATTGTTTAAAAATTATACAAAATCTGTTCTAATTTGACGCCATCAACTAAATTCACGCTTTTAATAATCATGTCTAAAAATATATCGCAAAATATGGAGGCCTCATTATTGCAGAGTGTCAATAATGTAAGCCTTTGCAGCAACAATTATCAACAACAACGTCATCATCATCATCCTCAACAACAACATCATCATCAACAACATTACAACAATGCGACACAACATCAGCGAAACCATCACCAAAGGCAATATCGCCAGAAAGAGCAGTTCCAGCAGCAGCAGATGCTAGATCCATCGGTTAACTATGTGGCAACACCAGAATTCGTATATATACAACAACAGCAACCACAACCATGGGCTGCAGTAAATTATGGATATGCTCAACAACAGCTGCAACCACATTATCCGCATCCACAAAATTATCAAGGGCAACTTTGGTACCCTCAACCTTTGAATCAAGCATATCCATTACCCTATTATATCAATGCGGCTCTACAGCAGGAACATATACCACCACGCCAATTGCATCACACTCACAGGCAACCAGCAAATCCTACTGTTACGGATCAAGCTACTAGAGTGACACGACATCAACGATTTGAGACTCCAGCATTAGATACTTTTCATGCATCACTAGTTGCATCGTTGCAGAATGATGATGATTTGTATGAAAACGAGGCTTCTAGAGCCAATCGTGAATATTTGGGTTACGAACTCGACGAGGATGCCGTACGACTTCGAAACAGAGGGACAGCTGATGTGCTATCCGAAGAGAAGAATGGCTTAACACGTACTCAAATCGAAAAACTGCCAAGCAGTAAATATAATCCAGATACACATGATCAGAACTCCTGCGTGGTTTGCTTGGCTGATTACGTGCTGGATCAGACATTACGCAAGCTGCCTTGTTCACATCAATTTCATACTACATGCATTGACAAATGGTTAAAGACGCATCACACTTGTCCTGTTTGTCGTCGCGATTTAAATGAAACAGCAGTGAGAGCCTGAACCACACAAATACAGTTGTGATTAGATCCGCAGCGGCATTAACAAAAAAATTAATAGCCAACGTTGACAGCAGCAACAGCAATAATATTTTTTTTTAAATAATTCTAGATTAAGTTGATAGTTAAGACACAAAATTGTATTAATAAATTAAAAAAAAAATAAATAAAAATAAATAAATGTAACATATATATGGCCATAATATCTCTTTTTAGAATTGGTATAACTTTTGATATTGACCCAGCAAGGGTCTTTCCTTGCAGACTGCATGGCTTTACCCAACCGATTACCAAGGCGTCGTATACATTCCATGCAGAAATTGAAGAAGTCGCACGAAAGTCTAAGGTCGGCTTCTTCGGTCTAAAACCGCTTTGGTATTATCCAACCACACCTGGTACATATGGTACCAGTCTGTTGCAGAATATGCTGGGCAGAATTTTATATTCAATTGTTAGGAGACTATACCGCAAGAGTTTGCACAGACTTCAGGGTTTTCTTTCTTGCTTATAAACTTTTCTTGTCGGGTCCTCTGCATCTATTCGACACAGGTGACCATCCCAGGAGAGCCTTTCGGATGTCATTTCCCACTTTAACTAGACCAAAGATTCTCCGAAGTATCTTCCTCTCAAACACGCCCAACGCCGACTTATCCAATTCTGTCATGAACCATGCTTCTGCGCTATACATTATCAGTGTCTTGTAGAGTTTAATTTATGTTTTTCTGGACAGCACTCTAATTCACAGGAAGAGTTTCGTCTTTGGTGTTGCTGTTGCTATTTACATCTGTGCCCAGGTAGTCGAAGTTTTCTACAGCCTCAAAGCTGAAGTTCTCTGTCCTCAAAGACCGTCTACGTGGTGTTGATTGTCTGCGGGTGAAAAACAAATACTTTGTCTTGCTCTCGTTCACCGTTAGTCCCATTGGATGGGACTGCACGATAATTTTTGACGAGTATATCTATGTCGTCAGCATATAAGAGCAGCATTATTCATTTGTACAAAACATTACTCTTCAGGTCAACGTTTTGGCATTGTTTCAGTATGTATTCCATCAGGAAATTGGAAAAATCGCATGGCAGCGCATGCCCTTTCTGAAGCCTCCTACCTGTCAAAGGGGTCGGAGAGATTTTTACTGAGGCGAAAGATTTTGCCGGGATACGAAGTTCAGTTAGTGCTTTGAAAACTTTGATCTGATTGACAAGTCGAACAATTAGGTGCTGGTGTCGATTTGTTTTTGTTTGGTTTTTCCAGAATTTGGTGTAATGAATATCGGGTCAATGGTCGACTTCTTCGGCCTGAAGCCACACTGCTACTGGTCTATTATCAATATGCCACAAAGGATTTTATAAGCGATTGGAAGGAAACTTATTAAACGATAGTTTGCGCAGAATGCAGGTGGTCCTTTCTTAAAATTGGGCGCAGGACACTAAGGTTCCAGTCAGTGTGCATACGCTCAGCAATTTTGGACAAGAGTTGCTGCATACATATGACCAATTCCTCGGCGTCTGTCTTTAAGTAACTCTGCGGGTAATTCGTCTGCGCCTGCCGCATTGTTATTTTTAAGCCTTTGTATAACTAATAAGACCTCGTCATAGTCTGGTGGCTCCACATGAATCCCATCATCGGTCGGGGGACCCAAAATTTCATTTTTTCACTGGCGGCATTGTTTCCCTCATCACCCCAAAGTAGGGTAGAGAAGTGACTCCTCCATAGCCTTAGTGATTCTTGGACATATGTTACCATGTTTCCTTGTTCATCCTTGCAGAACAAAGCTCCTTGCTTATAACCTTCTGTCATACGCTTGAATTTTTAGTAAAATCATCGAGCCTCGTTTCTGCTACCCATCATCTCCAATCTTTTCCACTTTCGCGTTCCAGTTCCTTTTCTTCTGTCTGATCAGGCGTTTTTCCTCCCTTTCTCCGTTTCTTTCTATGCCTACAGAGTTCGTTCTCGATCCACTCTTATAATGGTTTAAATGCCGACCTAGTCCACGCCCAAAATTAACAACTGTTAACAGTCTTCCCCAAAAAAAAACATCAATCAAACAAATCCAAATTGTATATTAATATACATAAACATGTGTCACTAATACTCAAACAAAGCATGACATTTATTTCTCCAACATATTTATGGGTCAATAACCGCAATCGTTCATCATAAATTAAGTAAGCGCCGCACGCTGCAGGGTTTGACAAAGGACAAATTTAATGCGGCGAATTCGATTCGATTGCTTCATTTGTTATTAATTGACATAGAAAGACACATCATGTATGTTGTATGTACTTAAAGGTTCGAA
Source organism: Leucophenga varia (assembly GCA_018903435.1). Classification (NCBI taxonomy): domain Eukaryota; kingdom Metazoa; phylum Arthropoda; class Insecta; order Diptera; family Drosophilidae; genus Leucophenga; species Leucophenga varia. The sequence goes on from JAEIFJ010000848.1 coordinate 189,743, forward strand.
TGTGGTTTGTTTTTCTTAAACATTCCACCGCTTTCGCTTTACTTCCGGGCAGCATTTGAACAATAAATCTTTGACCAAAACGACGGCAGCGCAAACAGTTGAGAATTTATTAATGGCGTTCAAAGCAGACGTTGAGCCACAGTCATATGTATAAGGGCATATGTGCGTGTCGAACGAGTGTTGCCGGCCATAAACTACCAAAATGAACTTTCTCTTTTTCTTTAAAATTGGAGACATCGTAAAATCTTTTTTATTTTTCAAATTCGTCATCGTTTGAAGTGTTTGAGGGCACAATGGGACAAAAAAATTATTAACATTTGACAAAAAAAGGAATTCCGCTATTCTCACCGACCTGTATATGTAATATATTTTTATACCCGATACATACATAGTTTAAACGGATATTATCAGTTATTCTGAAAGTTTGAAACGCTTTAAAGGAGAAATCGTAGACCTTATAACCATAACCAAACCAATAACAAGACAACCAAGTGGTCGGGCGAAGGATGAGACTCACGTAAGTTTCCAATCGTTCCACAGCTGAGCTACAAGGGACCAAGTGAATACATGGTGGGCCCCCGAAGTGGAAGCTTTAGGGCACTGCGACTTTGTTTAAAATCTATTGTACCCAAGCCCAAGTAATGGTTAGATTAAGTGACTCAGTATTCTCTCCGCTTCTTTGATAAGCTTGAGAGTATCCCTAGTCGAGGAAACTCTGATCGAGTCTGGTGTGACTACACAGTGAGTAAATCTAAAGCGGGCTATCACAGAGAATCTTCCAGACAGAGCCTTCAGTCTGTTTCTGGGGTCAGACCTAGTTTAGTTTTTTTAGGTTTAGGTGTTTAGGTGATTATGCCCAGCAAGGTAATCGGTTAGCAACCTGAGGGACTGAGATGAAATATATTTTTGTGAAATAGGTCGAACCAATTGCTTAGCTTGCCGGAAGCCTGGATAATGCAACCAGTGATGATAAAGAGAATCCCTAGAGCATTTGTCCACAACAAGCCAGGCAGAGACCCAACTAAGTCTGCAGAAGGGCTCCGCTCCAAGCAGTGATGAAGAGGAGCACGATCTAGCAAGTTCGTCGAGGATTTCGTTGCCGCCAATATTCCTATGTCCGGACCCAACATTTGGTTATTTTGCGACCATAGGAGAGGTGTTGGAATTTATCGTAACACTGAAGAACCAAATTAGAGAAAAAGGTGCAAGAGATTATTGACTTGATAGCTGCTTGACTGTCTGAGAAGTATGAGATATTTGCTCACCAGAAGGTGGCGGGCGCAGACTTGAATGGCATGAATCTTAAATTGGAATACGATGGGCCAGGCAACCATTGCAACGGAGAAATTGGTGTTGGATCCAAAGCTGTCAGCACCAATGCCTGATTCGGCAAGCGAGCCATCAGTGTACCATTTAGTCGTTGATGGTTTAAGACCTAAGTTCTCCCACCCGCCCACTCTGCACGACTGGGGAGCAGGACCGTTAAGCGTCTGCCAAACCGATAAACCGTGGTCCTATAATTTGTTAATTTGCAGATCTCGATGCCAGGAAATAATTGTTAGGATGTTTGAGTGACCAAAACTATTAAGTACATCGTCGTTCCGTGCTTGGAATTTAAGGGCATCCATAGCAGCTCATGTTTTCAAGGTGAAGACACGGCAGGCCTATGATCGCCTCCAATGCAGCAGTGCGACATATCCTCTTCGTACCTGTGATGCACAGGCAAGGCAGGCGCTGAAGCCTGTCACCCTATTTTTTCGCATTATTTTGCAGCACTTTATGCCACCATATGAAGAAGCCATAAATGAAAATGGGTCTGATTATTCAGGAAAATGATTTTTCGAGAAAGACCCCAGAGAAATTCGCCTGCAGGTCAACAGAGCGTGAATAGCTTTGTTTGTAACTGCCTTAATGTGGGAATTTCATTTAACTCTTTTGTTAAGGGTTACCCCTAGGTGTTTGACTTCATCAGACAGTCCCAGGACAGTGGAATTAATACAAACAGGGCCTTAGTGGAGTTTGTATCGTCTAGAGAAGGGTACTAAGACCGCAGAGACGAGTCGCTCTTCCGATATGGAATGGTATCCAAAAAAAAAAAAAAAGTCAATTAATCAATTTTGATCAGCTCCTCTGTTGAACAATCTTATATGATTATCTTAATCGACATTCATAACACACATTTATACAGAAAAACTCTTTTTTTTCTAATAAACATTTAAAGTATCTAGAATAAACATAGTTTTGCAGTGAAATTGCAAAGAATGAACTCAGGCCAAACAAAAAAAGAGCCAGCATTTATTCATTTGCGTCTTTGCTCAGCTGCAGTAATTAAAACGCAGTAAAAAGGACACCAAAGGACGATATTATCAGAACACAAATGTACAGAAGGCGCTGCTGACGCTGCCGCAGTCGTATGCGACATTTTAATTTACTCTAATTAGTTTTTGATACTCCATTTTTTTTTTTTTTTTTCTCTGCTACGCCATTTTTAAAAGCCGCTTGGACACTGGCCAGTTGTATTCTGTTATCCAGACTCATTCGCTGGGGCGTTCCAAAAAGAGAATTGAATAAAGTTTCAGTTAATGCATTTCACACACAAAAAAAAAGCATTTTTATTGTTAAAGTACGTAGATGTGTGTGTGTGGCTTTTAATGCTCGACCAAGTTTTGCTTTTGTTAAGCACTGAAAATATGAAATTTAAGGAAATTTCATAAGAACAAAAGCGCAAACAAAGTCAACTGACTGCAATAACAACAAAAGAAAAAAAAGAGCAATGAAAAATAATCGCATATCATTTGCTTCTGTCTGGAAAAGCATAAAAATAAAATAATAATTCCGTAAGAAAGTGGATGATGACCTTTACTTTACCAAAAATTTAGCTGAGATAAAAGAATAAAGCCAATATCTTCCATTTATCCCACACAAAACGTTATCCGCCATTTATATTCTCCCCTGAGAATATGAATTATCCTTTTACGTTAAAATAAAGAGCTTGCTATCTGCTTATTACGGTATTCTGTTGTCGAAGTATTAAGTGCTTTGCAACATAATTTTTTGAAATACATTTTCATATAAATGTTGTCTGAGGATTATTTTTACATTTGTGGTGCATTATTTAAATAGTTTACTCATGTTCGTCATACCAGGAATGAATGTAAGAATGTGAATGTGAATCAATATATTTTAATGGAGCACCATTTTAAGTCTGAAAACTCTGAGGCCTTACTAAAAACAAGGCAGAACGCTAAATTTAAGTACGGTAAACTCTAAGAAACCATACACCAAATTTTTATATAGCTTACTTTATTGTATTAGAATTTAATTTTATTTTTTATTTTTATACAAAAAGTCCAAAAATTGGGTTCAATTTGTATAGCGACTATACCCATGTTTAAATTAGAGTTTAAAGAGTACATAACACGGAAGTATTCATTGAAAAAACTTAATATTTTTGGATTATGGTTGTATGGGGGGGTGCCCCTAAAAACCGTTTGTACTACTGTGGGCAAAAAGAAAGGAGAATTTTCAATTTAAACTTCGCGGGCTTAACATTTCGGGCTAGTTCTTTTTTTCTTGAGTTGGCAGGACTGTTAATAACATCTGGGCCAAATTTCATGTCATTAAAATGTTGAAGAAGGCTTACGGGAAACCGAGCTTTACCAAAATCAACAATCGATTAACTGTAAGGACATTGCTGATGTGGCGTATCGAAAGTCAATTAATACTTTAAAGAAGTTTTGGACCCAGACGTAAGTCTTGAAGAACAGCTTCGATTCTTCGTGACTTTTTCTCCAAAAATGCAACTACTATCGTTACGCAACCACCGTATTCGGCTGATTTGGCTCCGTGTGACATCTGGCTATTCCCAAAACTCAAGAGACCACTGAGTCGAAGAAAGCGCTGATGGCTATATCGGAAAGAGACGGCTTAGGACAGGCTAAGTAATTTTTCATGCGGCAGAGGGCATTAAAGATGGGCAGTCAGACAGGCAAACGGCCATGGTTATTTCGATTCGTCTCATCGAGCTAATAAAAAATATATATAGATAGTATATAATTTTTGGGGTCTACGATAACTCTATTTATGTGTTACAAACTTTCTGACTAACTGGGTATAAAAAAGTATGGTACTTAGACAAGACTTAACTTGAGGCATATAAAAATTGGGTTCAGAGTATCTCGACTTCAGCGTTCTACCTTTTGAAGTTCAAAAAATTTTGAAGTTGATTCAAATTTTTGTCCTTATATTTTCCTGTCAAGGGATTTTGGGACCAGGTATGTACATCTGGAAATATTTCTGTGATTTTTTAGGGTACAGAAGTTTATTGAAATCTCTCAACTTTCTGCACAATTTTATTAATTTTTCCTTTCGTAACAACCTTCTAACAAAGTATTAGAAAATAAAAAACGAAAAAAAAATAATAAATTTTTAATGAAAAAAAAGATTTAAGGAAATCAGGTGAAGTCATTTTTAAAGGTTATGGCACAACCTCACCACACCAAGTGTTAGCTTTTGATAAAGTTCAGAAGTGTGAATTAAGCATTGTTGGTTAGAGATTGGGGTTCCCCGTGGGAGTTCCCCCCCCCTTTTCCAAGGTTTTTTTTCTCCTTTTTTTTTTTTTTTTTTTTTTTATTTTTTTTTTTTTTTTTTTTTTTGGTGGGTTGAAAAAAATTTTTTAAAAATGATTTCAAAAGAAGGTTTGTGGCAGATGTGTTCCAGCCAGACGCGATCAAAAGCTTGGTACCCTTAAGAAAAAACATAAGATTTTTTTGCTTATTTCAAACCTTCTACAAAGTATTGAAAAATTTAAAAACAAAAAAATATTAATGAAATCGGTGAAGTCATTTTCAAGTTATTACATGACCACACAAAAAGTAATTTTGATTTTAAATATACATACATATATATAGGTGGATTCTTGAAGCTGTTGGCATGTGACCGCTAAGTGATCATGCCATTTTGTTAAAGGATCTGCCACAACCTCACCCTCTAATACAACCAAGTGTTAGCTTTTGATAAAGTTCAGAAGTGTGAATTAAGCATTGTTGGTTAGAGATTGGAGTTCTCCAGTGGGAGTTCCTCGTCTCTTTGTCGAAGGTGTTTTCTCCCAATATTAAGTTGATGAGTTATGCAGATGATTGCACTATTTTGTTTCGAGGGTGGATAGAAAAAAAACATGTGAAAATGATTTCAAAAGAAGAGACTGCTCCCGTAGCAGATGTGCTCTAATTTGTTGCATTTAACCCTCCAGCCAGACGCGATCAAAAAGCTTGGTACACATCGAAGAAAACATCAGAGCTGTATTGCTTATTCTCAAAAGCATCAAGAATATTATGCACTAAACGATGAATTTGAAGAAAAGTGACAAAGGCGCAGCATGTTGTCCAGGAAAAAAACTCCTTGCGTAGGTAGTTTTTAATAGTTTTGAGCTTTAATTTGTTAAACAACCTCCTTATAAATGATGTGACTGTTGACTCCTTTGAGAGCAGGAAAGCGTGAGTTGATCTATAGTAAGATTTACATCGGCAGGTAGAAGCCAAATCAAAAGGTTTAAAGAGATTTTTCAAATCATCATCATCAAAAAATTCATTTTCTTTCCCCATTAGAGCAACACCACCTATTATTTTGCATTTGAAATGGAGTTTTAGCTGCATGATGGTCGGGAAAAGAGGCCATCTCTGCAAAGTTTGTTAACAAAGAAATTAATTATTATTGGTCACATTAAATATATTTTACGTACTTAAATAAAGTTTTAAATTATAAAAAGCGACATCTTTACATACATGCACACAACGAATACATACATTAATCGTTTAAAATTACAAATTAATTATTTAAATAAGTCGGAAACTGTGTATCCTCAGAAGGGGCAGGAATAGTAACACCACCCGTATCGACGGCGGGCTCGTGTGGCAGTGAATCAATACTTTCTAGCGGCATGAAACAATCGGCAGATATCTACGAAAAAACGACGTTAATCTTTATCTCTTGCAATAAAAATTAAATACGAAATTGCAGACAATTTACCTCATTATTTTTGTCATTAAGTTTACGTGGATATTTAAAGCAACCGGCACGACTGGCATCCATTGAGTCTGTTAAAATAAAGAAAAAAATGAAATAAACTCCAAAAACAGCAAAAAGCAAAAAACACACACCTTCACAGTTCGTTATGAGTCCTTTGCGGTGATCCTCTTTGTGCGCGTGTAATTTATCCTCGTTGATGGTTGTAAAAGAGCAAAGGTCGCATGAAATTTTACGATATTCTGCCGGATGATTGAGGCGCAAATGGCGCTTGTACGCATTTGCCTGTATACAAGTGTAGGAACAATGAACGCAAGAAAGTTTGCGCTGCTTCTCGTGTGTCATTTTATGCTTGTGCAGTACGCTAGGATCACGTGTTGAAAATTTACATATTTTACAGTGCAATGGTTTCTCGCCAGTATGCTGACGCATGTGTATCTTTGGGTATAAAAAAAAATTAAAATTAAAAAAAATATCTAATTTCAAAACGAAAATTTCTTACAATTAAACTCGCTTTACGCGCTGTTTTTTTGCCGCAAACATTGCAAATGAATGGCTTAATTTTATTGTGCACCGTTTTGACGTGTTTCGATAGCGTTTTTCCATTTACAAAAGTGCGACTGCAGATTTCACAGGTTTTTTCCGAATAATATTTATTTTTATTTGGCCGCGGCGGCGCTTGTGTTGCTGCTGCAGCATTTGTTTTCGCCTTTAATTGACGTTTACGCAAAACTGCGCGCAAAGAACGCAGAACTCGCGGACGCCAACGTTTATGTACGCGCATATGACGCCAGATTAACACGGATACGGGCGACTTGTAATCGCAACTACGATAAGGACAATGTAATAAGTCAACATCGATTTTGTGCACTTTCCAGAGATGTGCTGAACAGCGGCGCCAATTAGCTAAGTCCAAGCTGCACTCATAGCACTGAAAATTGTTGTGGGTGTTGCCGGAGGATTGCTGCGTGGGTTTGTGGCATTTCACATGTAAATCCAATTTCTCCTGATTTTCGAATTTGTAGGCACAACTTGCACTTGTGGTGCAACTATTTGAAAAGCGTAAGGATTCAAATAAGTACGTATTTTAAATGAAAACTAAGTATTAAAACTTACTGCAATTTCATATTTGTACGTAAAGCAATACGAAAATCTTTAAATGGCATCGGACGCAGTTCGGCGAGTGCTGAAGCATTAACATTTTCATCGGTTTCAATTTGAAGTACTTGTTGTTCTTTTGGTAAAGAAACCGTTGAACGTTTTGATTTTGCAGCATTTTTAGCAGTTTTTGTACACTCCGAAATTGGTCGGTATCCATGAAACTCCATCAGATGACCACGTAAATCTTGTTCCAGTTCATACTGGCGCAAACATAAGCTACACACATGTATTATACGCGTTGGTGGTGGTGACTCTGGGCAATATTCAATTAAATCATCAACATTGTTGTTTACATTGCAAGTCATTTTATCATTTAAATTTATGTTTCAAATGTTTTTGTTTACTTTTCGGCTACAAAAAAATAAACAAACAAAATAACAGCTGTTCGCTCTTTGACATCACAGATGATTTCCATCTGTTTATGCACACCGGAAGCATACCGGAATTTCAATTCATGTCGATTGTGAATATGCCGTTTAACAGTCCTCCTTATTTCTTTTTAAATATAAATTTTAGCCAAAAAGTGACTATATCTTTGTTCTTTGAGTATTATCAAGAGTTGGTTACCATTTTTCGATGAGGCACTGATTTACTAATTATGTTTAATTTTAACTGTTCGAACCGTACGCCGTTATGTTGTTATGTCGTGATTCTGGCTAATTATATCTTACTTCTAATCTCGGCATAACGGGCACTTATGTTGCTGTACAATGTGACCGACTAATTTACAGAACGACTCGCAAAAATACCAAGGTATCCTCAGCAGAAGTATCCTCACAGACCGATAACATCGATTGTAGGCTGATGTAGGTTATCGTTTTGTTTTATTAGAAGTCGGTCACACGTTGTGAACAAAAACAACAAATCCCGACCGACTAATAGATCGAAGACAAAATTTTTCGATTATAGACCGATTGCTGATTAATGCTGGTAAACTAACTAAAATAGAAGAAAATAGAATTTGTTAATTTATTGCTGTTCCAAACGAAAACGTCTCGGAAACATTTGCACCAAAAATATGGCTAGCGCTTTAGAAAACTATGTAAACAATGTGCGCACATTAAGTGCCTCCGGTAAGCTAAATTCGGCAAACCACGGCTTGTCATCAAAGCCGCTGCCGCCACCAACGTTGCCGCAAAAAAGTTGATTTCTTTGCTGGCTCTCTTTCTCTCGTTTAGGCAACTACAGAGATCTGGCCGATCAGCTTAGCGATTCACTGGAACTGTTAACAAAGAACTGGAGCATACTGGACAATGTGCTAGAGACGCTCGATATACAACAACATACGCTGGGCGTGCTCTATGTACTCATTGCGAAATTCAATAGTGCCGTTGTGCGTATTTAGTAAATAAGTAAATCCTTTATCATTTTTCTCATGTCATTCTATTTACATTTTTATAGCCGGCACAATTAGATACAACGCAAATCGTTAGACTGATGCATGATTTCGTGCTCTACTTCGATGTGGATCAAATGCGTCTCACTATACCTGACAGTGTGTACATAAAACTTGCTTGAAATTCAATACAATAGCTAATTTTGTTTATTTTTATTGCATTTCTTAGTGTATGAACTCTGCCACTTGTTTACAAATTTTCTGATCAACCAACCGAATTGCATACTTGGTATTAAGATACTCGCACAGGCGATAAACAAAATACGCCAGCTGGAAACTCAACTTACACCTATACATGCTGATCTCTGCCAGCTCAGTTTGAAGACGAAATGCTTCAATGTTGCGCTACGTTATCTGGACATCGATATAACGGACATTTCGACAGTTGCCGCTGAGTATCGTGGACAAAATAATGTGGTTTGTATTTATTAAATGTTTACATTTAAATTTGTAATTATATTAATTCTCCTTTTTTTTTTTTAGGATCCCAATCACGATGCTAAGTATTTTCTGCTTTATTACTATTATGGTGGCATGATTTATACGGCCGTCAAGAATTACGAACGCGCATTATATTTCTATGAGGTTTGCATATCGACACCCGCTATGGCAATGTCGCACATAATGCTTGAGGCGTACAAAAAATTTATTTTGGTTTCATTAATAGTTGAGGGCAAGGTGAATAGCAATTATTTTTAATAACTCATAAAAACTTTTGCTTAAAATTTGATTTGATTTTATTCTTTAGATTGCAAACATACCAAAAAATGCATCACAAGTCGTGTCGCGTTACATGAAACCAATGTCGCAACACTATCATGACATGGCAATTTCTTATGGTTATGCCATCAGTGATGATCTGCGCATAAATATGCTTAAGTTTAGTGAAGTATTTACGCGTGATAATAATTTGGGTCTAGTTAAACAGGTAAAGTTTAATTTAGTTAAAATTTTAGTATGATTTTTATAAACTTTATTTCTTTGTATTTTTAGGTTGTCCACTCATTGCATAAGCGAAACATACAACGACTGACAAAAACGTTTCTTACATTATCACTAAGCGATGTAGCCAGCAGGGTTCAACTGCCGAATGCCGCCGAAGCGGAAAAATATATACTGAATATGGTAAGAATAATAATTTTATATTAGATTATTTGTATCAAAAAAAGAAAAAAAAAACAAAGCAAAGAGCAGTCGAGTAAGCTTAACTTCAAGATAGCCTATGCCCGTTGTTTAGTAATAATTGATTTGCATTCTGTTATGTGATAACAAATTTTATTGGTTTTAACTAAAAAAACAAAAAGTGTTTATACGTGACGCTAAAATTCTAGATAAGTTAGTAATAGGATAAAGTGGGGTGCTGTGTGTCGGGCTTTGTTTTTAGACTGAAACTTTCACAAAGATGCATACTGTTGTAATGATTAACATTCAATTTGTTTTTAGCTTATCTTATTGCCAACGATTCTTTAACAACAGTTTTTGAATTTATCGAATTTTTGAATTTGTTTTTAATTCTGAATAGCTTCAATTGCCTCAAAAATTGTGTTTAAAAAAAAAAAGAGAACAATTCGTATAACATGTGGGATGCGTGCACCAGCGTCGGATGCTCATGAAATGTCAGAGTAGGTGTAAATACTAAACTGACATTACATAGATGACGACTAGTCCAACATGGCGGTAAACTGAGTGGCAGACGTCACCCCATTGCACTTTATCCTACTTTTTTTATTCTTTTTGAAAAAGACCACCCTTAAATATTTTATTGGGTATGACACAATGGTGGTCAGCGATAGTTCCGCACAGTTGTGATAACGAACGCGTAATCTTCGTAGTCAGCCCAGTCAATTGAGCTTGTCAGGAGCATGTTACTTCCTGTTATAGATTAGGTGCAATAGTTTTAGAAATAATAGCAGAAACTAGTTTGTGTGTGTAAATCTGTGTGCTAGGGTAACTTTTCATTAAAAATTGTAAAATGATCGATATTTGGGTTTTTGGGTAATATTCTTAAATTCTAGTTTAAGGCCTAATGGTATCTTAATTCAATCCGATACATATTTTCAACCATCAATCGGTTTAAAAACGCGTCATTTACTCTAAATAGATAAAATCGCTTCTAATTTCAACTTACAAACAAACGAAAGTTGAGAATGCTCGGAAATCTTATAGTAGAGGACGAGTAAAAAAACTGTATACCTATAATTTTCTGTAGAACCCCAAACCTGGATTAAGGGTCAAAAAACTATCTTTTTTTATTTATAGGTTTTGAATTCAGTCAACTAATTCAGTGATAAACTGCAAACTTTTCAATTTTGTCGAAAAATTCATTGTCAAAATCAAAATTTTAAGCGTTTAAAAATAGTACGTTCCACAAATGACGCTTGTTTTGCTACATAATTTTTTATTCGAAAAAATAAATATCTTGACGATGAAAATACACTAAAACATTTCTTACTGGTAGTGCTACGTTTGTTTAACATTCATGTAATATATATATACTTTTTTTATAGATAAAATCCGGTGAAATTTTTGCTACGATTAATCAAAAGGACGGCATGGTCATCTTTAAAGACGATCCAGAGAAATACAATACACCAGAAATGTTCCTTAAAGTCCAAGAGGACATGTCAAGTGTCATGGATTTGGTTAAGCAAATTAACAAAATGGAAGAGGATATTATACTTAATCCGATTGTAAGTTTATTAGTTCGATTAAAAAACTAGTTTTTTAAATATTTATATTAATAATTTTTTTTTTTTTTTTTTTAAACTTTTAGTATGTTAAGAAATCGGTCGGCAATCAGGATGACGATTTAGCGACACAGCATCCAAAAACGTTCCCTGGGTAATTTAGTTGTATGCGAAAAGTTGAACATTTTATTTTATTTAATTATTGAAATAAATTTAGTCGTTTTCCACAAAGTGATCCAACGGATTGATGATATCGCCTGCCATATGAAACAACAACGACTAAGCTTGATCAAACTACAAAAAGAAAAACAACAACAGCAACAGCAACAACATCAGCAACCAAGAAATTGGTTAACGGAGGAGTACGCGGCAGCAGACAATTGCTTACTTGTGCTGGCAACAATTCATTTGTTTGCTTTATGCTAAGATGCATTTCAACGCTGTTTACGAAATCGAAAACCTCATCTAATAACAACACAACCACAACAACAACAAATACAACATCAGCAACAGCCACAACAACAACAACAACAGCAACAAATGTCAACAACAAAAATAGCAACAACATTTTAGGCATAAAAATATTTTGAAAAATTTATGCAAACTTTAATTTTGTAATATTTTTCTTCATAAAATTGGCAAAGATACTTTTGAATATCATTTATTCGCAAAGTTCAATGTTAATTTATCATTTAAAAATAATTCAGTTTGAAATCGCGCTCAGCTCCAAAGTGTAAAACTTATAAATAATAAAAAAAAAAAAAAAAAAAAAAATATTTTAAAAATAATATGAAGCAAATTTTAATGCACATTTTAATTATTACCTTAAAAAAAATTGAATGCAATCGTAAGTCGTTTGCTTAATATTGTTTTCTATATATTATAGAATACTATAGACATCTATATATACCATATATTGTATTTTTATTATCGATAATCAGTCTAATTTGACTCACGTTGTTGCAATCAAGAAATTCTCTGTTTCATTTATTGTAGAATTAGTCAATCGAAAATAATGCTATAAAAACGTAGAACCCACCACCATTGTGTTGAGTGGCTATATTATTGATAGAGTTGATAACTCAATTATTTTTTTGATCATACGATTTTTGCTGACTCGTTATTTAATTTATTATTACTATAAATTATTTTTGCTTATTGATAAGCTGCATTGAACGGTTCTGATTGGAGTGAAAGCGCCGAAAGTTATGTTGTTTTGCTAAGTAGCATATCGTGGGTGTGGTGACAAAAATGACGCACGTGAAATTTACCGCGTGCTTTATAGTTATGCATTTTTTGTATATATTTATATATCTTACCACTTCATATCGGTGCTATGTAAACATTAAACATATATATTGTATATTAATGCGACAGTTTTTATTGTTGTTATTATCATTTACGACCCACTCCGACTGTAGAATGTATTTTATTTCGAGTGCTTTTAAATGATTATAAATGAATATGTAAGACATTTAATCAACTGGGACAAGGCATTTGGTAATTAATAGTTGACTTGAAGTAAAGCTTATTAGTTAGTTACACTTCCCCAGAGACAAGAAAAAAGTATGCTGAATTGGCATGACTTCGACTTACCCTGCAACCAGTCTGTAAGATAGTTGTAAATATATTTTTTTAAATATCTCATATAAAATATATTGTACGTGATCGTATGTCTTGTACGTGCTATATATTTTATTCAGTATAGATATTTATAAGTAATGAATCCTACATATGTATATTGTTTTTGTATACCCCAAAACAAGTCTAAAATTAATTTTGAGTCACTTCCGAAACGTTTCCGATAAAAATAATAAAACAAAATGTTAATGACCTCCAAAAAATGCATAAAGTGCTTCTTACAGCGTGGAACTCGAAATTTTTTTTGAGTTCTTATAAACATAGCAAAACAAGACTAAACGGCATCTGGCTTATTAAGTCGATACTTAAATAGTTGGTTTGTTGCACCGATGTGCTCCCATATACGTGTGTCCGAAGAGGTTTTCTCAATGAAGTAAAGACATGTGCCATCTCATTTAAAATTGACCATTCTTTTTTGAATCACAATTAAAGTTGAATCACAATTAATCACAGTTTTAAAGATATTGAGCTGAAACTCGAAACTTAAGCTTTTTCTAGGTAGATTGTATGTTAAATTGCCACGCCCACTCTGAGGTATAGCCTCCATACAAACTTACCGTTTTTTTTATTTTTTGTATGAAAATATTAATTATTTATGCAGATATTCACTCCAAATTGGGTAAAAACACTTCTAATGTTATCCAATGTCAAATAAAATTTGCCACGCCCATTTTTGTATGATAATGGTTATTATGTAGGAATGTATTCACTCCAAATTGCCAAAAAAATTCTTATAATATCATCCAGTATCAAAAGCAAGGCTCCACGCCCATTTTTAGCTAAAGTTCCCATACAAACTTTTCGCCCATTTTCGAATTTTTATGTGAAAATGGTTATTTTTTACTAATGTTTTGACTCTAAATTGGGTAAAAACACTTTAAATATCATCCAATATCAAATCTAAGGTTCTACGCCCATTTTTGGCATAGGACCCCAAACACAACAATAAGTTGCATCAGACCACTGACCTTGTCCCATCCCATCTCCAAGTTCTATTCAAGCCCATTAATATTTAAAAATACGTGTGACGGTATATAAGCTTCGGTTCCACCGAAGTTAACGTTTTTTCTTGTTTTAATTTGCATTTACTTGCGTTGATGATAAACTATATCCTTGAATTTTAAAGTAAAGGTGTGTCTTGGCAATTTTAAACAAAAAATGTGTCACAGGTTACCCGTCATTCTCAGCATTTTTATACCCGTTACTTCTTAGTGTAAACAGGTGTTTTAAGTTTTTCGGAAAGTTTGTAAAGCATTAAATGAAATATTTTAGAGCCCCTAAAGTATATGGGGTATATTCTTGATCAGCTCAACCAACTGAATCGCGAGTCGATACCTACTTTTTAGTGGTACTTAAATTTTGTTAGTTTCGTCGTGAAATATATTGAAAGTATATTTGTACTTCGTTACAAAAAGTTTATTGTCGAAATCATCTATTGATTCATCGTAAGTTTCAAATTCAGAAAAATGGACATCTTCGATATTTCGGTTTACTTTCGAAACAGTAACGTGCAAATAATAGTCCTTCAGAAGTTTTCCATAAAGCGATAAAGCATATCTAAACTATTTGAACACATTTGCTGAATTTTTTCAGGTAAGCTCAGGAGACTCTGGCAAAAGAAAATATGGTATACATATGTACATGGATATGTCGTAAAAAAACCAAAACCTTTGAGTCGTTTCCTGGAACAAAAAAAATTTGCTAGTACTATTTACTCATTAATTTGATTTACCATTAATCAGTATATCGTACAATTGTATTAAAATATTCAACATATTGTCTAAATTTTCCAACATATTATTTTTAACTATTTTCCATGTTCCAGGCACCTCCAATATGAAACTTCTCTTTAAAGTTTCTGAAAATTGTTGCTCATCTATTTACTTTAAACGTTAACTTTGATGGAACTGAATATAAAATTCCCAACACCCGAAATTTTGAATAGTTTGTGTGATCATCAGTGGCTTAGATAAAATTTCAAGATGGGTTTTGTGGGGCCACATTTGAATTGTATTTTAAATCTAAAAATACAAATGTTACCTTCAAAAAAATTTTTTAACATCAGAAAACGGAAGATGAGTTTGTATAGGGCGATGTGTTATAATGGTCCGATCCTTATCATATTTTGGTGTATACATATATAGGGTGACTCAAAATTAAAGCAAGATTTGCAGTAAAATACTGGCAACCCTAAAAAAATCTTCTGTGTCCTATCGGGTTCTATCGAGTAATGCTCCATTTTTACTAACCCTAAAGTGTCAGCTGTCAAATTGTTATTTTTTAGGGTGCAAATCTCGCTTATTCTGCGACTTACGTTAAATCTGGGTATGTTTGTGTGGGGCCTATGCCCAAAAATGGGCGTGACACTTTGGTTCTTATATACAACGTAGTCCAGCAAAGAAAAGCTTACGTTTTAACTTTCCGTTTAATATTATTAAATGTGAGCGAATTTGACTCGCATAGCGGCAAACAGACTGACAGAAAGACAGACGGACATGGCTACTCGATTTATTTAGCTGATCAATAATATTTATATACTTTATGGGGTTTACAAGGTTTATTCCCTTTAAATTATGTCCCCTTTAAATCGCTAAAAACTTTTCGACATACTGACTGTGTGGCGTGTATTAAAATATTTTCATTTCAGTAAATTTAGAAATGGACTTTTGATCACTTTTATTGGTTTTCTTCATAATTCGACCAAAATACCTATTTGCTCTTACCGTCCTACAATGTTTTAGGAAGTTGTAGCGGCAACAATATCGATAATATTTTCAAAAAATTAAATCCGAATAGCAACGATTTCCTCCATGGTTCAATAATACAAGACGCTGCCACTTTAACAAATAAATAACCCGCGCACTGTTCGTGTGCGCATGAGAGTGAGAGCAGAAATATAAATGCCTGTCGTTTTTGTTGTTAGTTTTAAGATTTTTTGTTGTTGTTGCAATTGCTGCAGCACTCATGCTCAAAATAAATAAGTAACCGACGCTAGCAGAGCAACTAGCAGTAAAAATACCTTCTAATATTATACCATCTAGTAATTCTTAAATTTGATTGAATTTAAGTTCTTAAAATTAATTTTGCCAAAAAAAAAAAGACAAAGTTTAATTTGTTTATCTTTGCCGTGTCATGCTGCCCACGCAATTTATTATTATAATATTTTTTAAACTTATTTAATATTATTTATTTATTTTTGTATATATTAATTTTTACATACATACATATTCACCCACATTTTTTGTAGATAATAAAATTGTTTGATTAGCTGACTAGAACGTACAACTATTTACTTAATAACTAAAACTTTTTTTTTGAATCGATGCTATATACACAGGTATATCTTACAGCGATTAACTCTATAATTATTTATAATTATACATATTTATAATTTTTAATTATGTATTTACATTGTTCTTATATAAAGCGTTGCTAATAAGCATAACAAACATGTTTTGACAGATGAAAAAATCTCTGACAACCACAAAAGCGCTGCTAGACATGCATTTTTATTTATAACAACAAAAAAAAAGTAAATAATACTATAATTAATTACTATTACGCTCATCATTTTATTATTGTTGTTGTTCTTGTACTTATGTACTTTTATAGTTTTATAAATTTCGCATTAATTAATTCAAAGTTCATTTCGCTCAAAATGAATCTTGAACTTGGAACCCATTTTTTTTATGGTTCGAAATATAAAATATATAACATATCTAAAAGTAATCCAATTAAATGGGGTTTGTATCTTGTTTCTTAAGAGTTATGCAGTCCGTAACACCATTAACAGTTTGTTGTATCTTTCCGACTGAGTGAGCGGGCACATCCAATGAAGAACTTGAATGCATCTGCATGCTTGTTGCTTAGATTAGCATTTTTCATTAGATTTATTATTATTTTTTTTTCCATATTAGAATTAGCCAATGTTTCTAACCGGTTTTAGTATGCCTCAATTGTTCGATCAGTGGAGCACCATTAAGCAGCTTCTGCGATTGACATTGGAGCTGCGAATTATGTAAATTGGATTTCACACCCACTTTGGCACCACCGATGCTGCTTGTGGTGATTGTTTGGAATTTACGCGGCGCCTGCATAGAGCGATAGATCTTGTGCGCCACATTACCAAATAAGAAGCACAGGATCACTCCAAGCAGCGATACGAAAATGTAGCTTAATATTAGCGGTGTGTGTGCGCTGAAGTCAAACAACATGTTGAATTATATTTTTGTATTTTAATTTTAATTTTAAATTAAGTTTTTTTTTTTTTTATTTTCCTTTTTTTTTTATCTTTTTTTGTCACTTAATTTATGCCAAACGAATTTTAATTCTTTGATTGTGCTGTGTATGTGTGTGTGTGCGCGTGTAACTTGTATTTCTGACAACAAATTTAAACAAGAATTAAACCGTTTGAGTATTATTTTTTTTTTTTTTTTTTATTATTATTCTCAATTATTTTTATATCGTATGTATTTCGGTCGTCACATTTCCGTTTGCGTGTGCTTCGCGTACAACACCTGATATTGAACTGATGCGCTCTAACGAAACGCGCTCTAAGTGCTATCGCTCAGTTGAACCCAATGGAAAATACACGACTCTAATCATCGATGCTGTTTCGCTTACAAAATGAAATTTAAAATGTTTCTACATTCTTCGATGCGGGTTTTATATGTTAGGTATGTCGAAATTATTTTGAACTTATTAAATGAAGCAACGTGAACGTCGTTAAATATACCATACACATTCTTGATCAACTCTTACCATGTCCATCTGTCTGTCCCTCTCTCTCTTATTCATTTTTAAAATTATTATGCAAAATTTTGATGTCCCATTTTAGGGTAAGACCACGGCATCCAAATGAATAATTCTAACGCCTATTTTCGATATTTTTTATGAACACATTTATTTAAAGTATGGTTAAAATACATGTTATGACACTCATATATTTATGTATATAAAGGGTGTCCCAGAATTAACCCAAGTCCCAGAACTAACGCAGGATTTGCACTAAAGTGTTGGCAACTCTGAAAATTAACAATTTGTCAGCTGAAAAGTTTAGGTCAAGTAGAAATGAAGCGTCATTTTATACCATATTTTTTAAGGGGTTATATACAGTTAGGAGGTCAAAAAAGGCATTTTTCAAGAATTTTTTCTAAGCAAACTATTTGGTTTATGGATTTGAAACTTGGCAGGTATATTATGACAACCTTAAACTATATTCACATATTTTTTATTGCCAAAAATAATTATCGGGAACGTTGATATTGCCAATATTGCAGAAGTCCGCAAAAAAAGGACTCCCTTTGCGGTGAGCCCCTAACGATATCTCTGGACTGGATCATCTAAAATGCAAAATCCAAATAGATTTCATTAATATAATAAATAATCTAGTGATTAATCGAAGGAATTAGCAAAAAAATTTATTGACAAAATGGCGGCTACTCAAAGCAAAAGGTTAGATTTTTTGACCAAAATTCGGCTCTTTAACTGTTTAAAAAATAAGAAATTTTCATCGGATGTGGAAATACTTCGATTAATTTACTAAAAGATATAGTTAAGAAGCTTGTGTAAAAATTTCAAACCGATCGGTTCAGCCGTTTCTGGGAAATCTTGCTCACCGACTTTGAAAACACCGTTTCGAGAAAAACGTGTTTAAAGTTTTGCCCAAAGCACTTGTGAAAGCACTGCGAGATCTCTCGGCGCGCCTTCACTAATGTGTCTATAACTTCGAAAATATTCGTCGGATCGACCTTAAATTTTGTGTGTGTATACTCAGGTTATATATATATGTTGAGAAAATGTAAATAAAAAAATCGATTTTTTGAAAATCCCCCTAACTGTATATAACTTCTCTAAGAACTATTTTTTATATCTATTTTTTTTTTTTTGCTTAAAATATAATATAGTTGCTTCTTATATGAACCCCCACCTAGTAAATTTGGGTTACATTATTGAACCACACACATAATCGTAGCAAAGCATAAAAAAATGTAAATAATAAAGAGGAAGACCTCAAAACCGCATACTTATTTCCCCAGGAAAGAAATAATTAATATTTAAATTATTTCGTTTAAAGCTTCTGAACTGTAAATCAAAGTTTCTTTCCATTTTTCCCTCAGGCTATATAATATATCTGTATTTCAGATTACTCAAAAACAATACTGTCTGTCAAAATTCGAGGAAATAGCTAACAAGACGTTTTCGAAGTTTTTACAGATCAAATAAAAAAGTGCAATGCCATATAAGAAAGAGGAATATTTAAGGAATCGAAAAAAATATTATGTTACCTCAATTCAAAAGTTGTGTCGTTTTTGAACCGTTACGTTACGTAGTAGAAAACTTATTGATGGCTCTTTTTGCGCATATATATTTCAGAAGTGTTATATATTTCTGTAGAAGTGCCATGTCTTGACCTACATCTATCTTCTTTTCTAAAATCTAAAAATCTCGTGACACAGTGTTTAAAAAAAAACTTTTACTGAAATGGATTGACCGATTCTTATGAACTTTTATGCATCTACTCTTTTTTTCTGGAATCATATGAAAATCTATTTTTCATTCCCTAAGTGGGGTTGGTCGTCGTGGCCCTCCATAGAATCTATCGTAAATTCATCTTATATTTCAAAACTCAACTCAACCGATTTCAATGCAATTTTGTGGATGTGATATTTTTGGTCTAACTTACAAGATAGGATGTATGTAGTTTTAGAAAAATAGACAAATGAAATATGATATATATACATGACCCGAACAAGGCCGGGTAGTTCAGCTAGTTTTAATATAAAAATGTAACTAACTGCCTATTTTAGTATTTAAAACAAATTAAAGCATCTTTAAAATTTTTTATTGGTGAACCTTTTTTGTGAATTAGCCCATAACTAAAAGACTTTTTAATATTAGTTTAGCCATAATTTCAATATTTAATGTTACCATATACATATACTCGTATACTTGTAATTTGTTTATCTTTTAAGAATTTTTTTTTTTTTTTTTTTGTTTTGCTAATTCTGAAAAATTTACCGCCGGGTCTTATTCAATTATCCAATTTTCATTCTTCCCATTCCAACCTCAGCGTATGCAATCAGAACTAGGTTCGCTCTATTTCTCTCTTTCTTTTTTTATTAAAATATTTTTTGTGCCTTGTACTCAGAGGGTAAAAGGGTATATTAAGTTTGTGCAGATGTATGTAACAGTTAGAAGGGAGCATTATAGACCCTCTAAAGTATACATATTCTTGATCAGATTTGATAGGTGAGTCGATCTAGCTATGTCTGTCTGTCTGTCAGTTTGTCCTGCTGTCTGCCGTATGAGAGAGATTATCTCGGAGACTATAAGAGATGGGGCTACCAAATTTGAAATTTAGACTCTCCTAAGCGGTTTTCTCTAGTCTCATTTTAAGGGATTGCCCCTATATAAACTTACCCTTATATTTTTGAGTTTTTGTATAAAAATCCCATACAATAGTATGTTACTCAGAAAAGACTTAACTTAAGGTACATAACGATTGGTAACAGGGTAACTTGCAGTCGAGCATACTCGATTTCAGCATTCTTTCTTGTTTTGTTACTGTTTCGGTTTTCGGTTTCAATAAAAAATTTCAATAAAATTCAATACAAAAGCAATTGATTCTTTTTACGCGTTTCTGTTAATTAATTGAAAAAATACATTTAAAGTGACGATCTCGATCCGACCGACGATCCATAAGTAATAAAATAAAAATATTTTTCTATATTTTCCTAAAACGCAAAAATGCAAATCATTATTGATTGCAATTTTTTTTAAATAGCGGCGCTATAAGATTTCTGTTTTGGATTCGTCTGTGGGTGGTAAATGTGCATTTTACGTTGATAATTTAAAATATTTCTCAATGTGAGTGCTTATTGCGCAAAGATCGTTCCAAAAAATTAAAATCATTCTTTCAT
This sequence comes from Leucophenga varia, assembly GCA_018903435.1. Taxonomy (NCBI): domain Eukaryota; kingdom Metazoa; phylum Arthropoda; class Insecta; order Diptera; family Drosophilidae; genus Leucophenga; species Leucophenga varia. The sequence goes on from JAEIFJ010000848.1 coordinate 210,574, forward strand.
TCGCATTGTGAGAGAGTTCATTAGCACATTGAAATAGATCATGAAGAGCGGCGCAGTACAACGACTTTTTTGTTTCTTATCTTTTTGTTGTCTTCATTTTTTGATAAAAAAAAAAATAATAATAAAACGTTTTTAGTGCTTGATAAAGCCATAAAATCTGTGAGGGTCTTGAATATTTTCAGATTGCTATAGTTGCGCTTTACTTAAAACATAAAAAATGAATATCGGTTAGTATACTACGATTGTGCCTTATTAAAAAATATAAACCAAGGCCATCCATTAGAGTCATGATCAGATAAATATTTATTGCTAAATTTTAGTTTTTTGATTTTACAATGGAAATACAACTTTATAAATTACTAGCTGAACTATACGGTCTTCCTCGGGTTCTGTGCATTATGGTGGTCCAAAAATGTATGGAAAATATTTATTTACAAAAATTTTTATACGCTCACCCCCTAGGACTGTTCTATATCGAAAATATAAAGACCCGTATTTTTATACTCGCCACACATAGTTTGAAGGGTATTGTCAGCTTGTCGGAAAGTTTGTAACGAATTAAAGGAGACATCGAGTACCCCATAATTCACATGCACAACCCGTACAAACTTACCTTCCTTTGTTTTCAAGAAAATTATTGTTATATCTTCATTTTAAGCTAAAAACTGTGGGCAAAAAGTAAAGAGAATTTTCAATTCAAATCTTCGTGAGCTTAGCATTTCGGGCTAGTTATTTTTTTTTCTTGAGTTGGCAGGACTGCTTATAACATCTGGGCCAAATTTCATGTCAATGTCATTATTTTCGCTTTACAATGTCTGATTTAATTGAGCAGAGAAGTTTCATTAAATTTTGTTTCTGAATGGAATAAATGGAATAAAAATGTTGAAGAAGGCTTACGGGGACCGAGCTCTACTAAAATCAACAACATATTATTGGTATAAATTGTTCAAAGAAGGTTGAGAACGTGTTGAAGACGAAGAGCGCCCTGGTCGACCATCGACCTGAACCAACGATGCTCACATCCAAAAAGTAAAAGAATAAGGCATGTAATCGATTAACTATAAGAGACATTGCTGATGAAATTGCCCTATCGAAAGGATCAATTAAGACCATTTTTAAAGAAGTTTTGGACCTCAAACGTGTCAAGTCTGGATTGGTACCAAAAATGATAAATTTTCTTGAAAAACAGCGTCGATTTTTCCTGACTTTTTCTCCAAAAAATGCAACCACTATCGTTACGCAACCACCGTATTCGCCTGATTTGCCTCCGTGTGACTTCTGGCTATTCCCAAAACTCAAGAGATCACTCCGGGGAACGCGTTTCGAGTCGATTGAAGAGGTAAATGCTGAATCGAAGAAGGCGCTGATGGCTATACCGGAAAGGAGACTATTTGGCATGTTTCGAGGATTGGAAAAAACGTTGGCATAAGTGTATTTTTTTGGGAGGGGATTATTTTGAAGGGGATGAAATTAATTTACAAGAATAAATAAAGATTTTTCATATTACAAACAAATTAACTTTGTAAAATGCCCACAGAAGTATGCTTCTAATTTGAGTTTGTCCCACCTAATCCATTTGCGGAATATAATCAAAGTCACTGATGCTCATACATGAAATAATTAAAATTTTGTATGACGGGTATTTGAACTTCGGTTCTACCGAAGTTAACGTTTTTCTTTTTTTTTTTTTTTAATCGGATAATATTTAATGGTGCCGCAAAGGCTTTGAAATTTCCATGTTTATAACATATATATGGGAAAACATCATTTTTTCCAAGATTTAATATAGAAACTTGGAAAATTAATATTTTTTAACCGGATAACGATGTTTCTTTTTTTTTTTTAAACGACATACTATACATCCTATCTTGTAAGTTGGACCAAAAAAATACAAATGTACAAAATTGAATTGTAGTCGGAAGAGTTGTTTCTCGGAAATATTCGATGAATTTATAATTGATTCTATGGGAACCACGCCCAACCTCACTTAGGGGTATGAAAAATAGTTTAAGTCCTATTCTTAGACCTACTGATTATACATACAAAAATTCATTAAATTCGGTCAAGCCGTTTCGAAGGAGTTTTGTTACAAAAACTGTAACACTAGAATTTTTATATTAGATATTTAAACATAGCACACATTTCAGCACATATTTCATAAAATATAAAAATTATAAATAAAAATTGTTTTTTTTTTTTTGGGGAGGTAGTTATTTGTCCATAGTTTCAAACATCTAACCGCATCGATGCTGCTTGACGCTATATTTTTTTTACCGACTCTTTTCACCTATGGCATTATTATACTGCTTATAATCATACTATGTTTTCTTGTTGTCTATATCAGTCACAAAATATATATCTCCATTTACGACAATCTGCCGCTGGGTCATAGTTCGACGAATGTAACACCAAAATTTAGCGGCATCAAACCCGGACGTTCCGAACAGTTTATGAACCAAGCAAGTCTAAAATCCATTTGGATAACCAATCGCTCACAAATCTATGACAGCAAACTGGGTAGGCTTTTACAAAAAAAAAATGTAATATTTAGTCTATTCTTAAATAAAAAACCAAATATCTTGTACAGTACGCATTATAATATCGCTAGAGTCATGCTATTTGGCCTACGTTGAATTTGATATAATTCTACCAGAACGTAGGAGTCTGAGACGTCCCTTAGCTGACGATGATTGTGGCTGTCCTTCGCGACGTTCATCAAAGTCGAAATCGAAGTTTAAATTCGAATCCGAAAATAAATTTAGACTAGAACCAAAACCTACGATTTTGCATAAACTGGAAAGCAATTCAAGATCGAAGATAAACTCGCTTGCTAGGCATATAACAGAATCGGAGGAGGCGAATGCACATAGCAAGCATACAATCGCAACAGATCCCTATGTAGAACCGCCGGCGTATCCCGTTTATACAAAAATTATTAAATATTACGATCGACTTTCGAAGATTCCCAAAGGCAAAGTCATGCTAAAATGTTCTCGGAAAAGTTTAGATTTGAGCATTACAGCGCATATGCGAAGCGTCATCGATGCGGTTATACAAAATGCGGCAACAAGTCGGCAAACCATACTACCGGAATCAAGTCGTCTCGACTAAAATTATAATGAAGTTGACTTCCGCGGAATGTTTAATTGCAATTTTTAGATTTTGCTGTATGTGTATGGTACATACACACACATTAAAACTCTCCGCTCGATATCAGTTTCTGTTTTTAAAAATAAAATAAGATATATTTACTTTTGCGATTTTATATTTTTAGCAACTTAAAATTCAAATTTTTTCACACGAATACATTGAAAATACAAATTGCATTAATCAAATAATTAATATTCAATTAATTGCACGTGATCCGGTATTTTTTACAACAACTGATCAATAATAATTATTGCAAAATTAAAATTTAAGTTTTTTTTCCTGAAATAAAAAAAAATATCTCAAAAATGGGAACCAGAGACTGGTTATAGTGTACCCGGAGAATTTTGGCGCGGTGAATTTCGAATTCTTTCTCATGAATTGTTTGATTCTCCCAGGGTTTACTTAAAATATAGGTAAAAAAAGTTCTAAGCATAATGCAAAAAAAAAAATAGATGCTGTTAATTGTACACAGTGATGACCATATAAATAGGTATACAAATGTACAAAATTAAAAAAACACACTACAAATGAGAATAGGTCGTAAACTATTTTTCATACTCCTAAGTGAGGTGGTGGGCGTGGCCCCATAGAGTGGATCATAAATTCATCGAATATATTTCCAAAACTCAAATTCATACAGAAATTCATCACATTTTTGCAAGTATTTAAGAGAAATGAAATTCGGTATACAGTTTACTAGGACCAGCATAGTTGAGAAAAGCATTGAAAAAAATATGCATCCTATAATTAAACAATAGAAATGGAATTCGGTACACATTTTACTACACCGAAAAAGTATAATCCACTGGAAATATAGGCGGTGGGCGTGGCACCAAATAAACGAAAAAAATTATTATATCTTTTCAAATAATTGAACTAGACAATTGAAATTTGGTGTAAGTACATGACCCGAGCAAGGCTGAGCAGTTCAGCTAATAATAATATAAATACTGTTCGAAAGGTCTAAAACATTTTAAACAAGGAAAAACGTTTACTTCGGTAGAACCGAAGCTCAAATACCCGCCACATCTTGGTTTAGTTTATTTATGATCATCAGTGGCTTAGGTAAAATTTGGAGAAGGAATGGCTTGGAGTCCATAGTCCGATACAACCGAAGTTTAGACACAATAATGGAGTAAAATTTTAACCAAAGGACAGAAAAAAAATATTTTCTTGAAAAAAAAAAATTAGAAAATGGGAGGTGACTTTGTTTGGGGGCTATATGGTATATGGGCTGATCTTTATAGGATAATGTTGTTTGTATTTTTACCCAATTAGAAGTGAATACATATATAAATAATTACTATTTTAACACAAAAATTTCAAAGTGGCCGGAAAGTTCATATGGGGCATATACATAAAAATGGGCGAGACACCTTAGTTTTAACATTGGAAGACATAAGAATACATTCATTAATAATAACTATTTTCATAAAAAATTAGAAAATCGCGCAAAGCTTGTGTGGGGCTCATACCTAAAAATGGTCGTGGCACCTTAGTTTTGACATTAGAAAACATAAGAAGTATTTTTACCCAACTTTCAGACAAACTGAATATATTTTAGTCGTTGGAGAGAAAAGCTTAGGTTTGAGTTTAGGTTGAGTTTCAGCTTAATATATTTTAAACTGACTGAATAAATTGGGAAGAAACAAACAGAAAAAACAGACAGACGGACATGGCAAGATCTATTCGTCTCGTCGAGCTGATCAAGAATATATATATTTTATAGGGTCTAAGATGGCGTTACAAACTTTCAGGGAAACTGAATATACCCTTCACACTATGTGTGGCGGGTATAACAATTCCAAATTTTATATTAGAGGTTGTAGGTCTGGTCGAGAATTTTCGGCGAACCCCCAAAATTTGCATTTGGGTCAAAAAATCTGATTTTCCCTTCTTTTTTCACTTAGAGAGCTAAAACTCAGTAAATTAGTGTGAAGGGTATATTCAGTTTGTCCAAAAGTACTGCATTAATCTTTAATTTATATTCGCTTATATTTTCGGTTCCACCCGCCAATTTTTGAAGTACTATCCTGATCCCGCCCATCCCTTCATTTTTTACAATTGTCGCGCAGTTACCGTGGGTCCCAATGTCCTGCGCCCATCTCTCACCAAAATTAAACAATTTAAGTTACAACGGCAACGGTTCTACATTTCAATTTAGATCAAATTGTTGTTTTCCCCAGCGCAATATTATTTAAAATTTTCATTATTTTTTAAAGAAATTAAAATTCTTTTGATGTACTTTTTGCTTCCGTTGAACATCACAGCAATATGTGTTTTATAAAATATTTTCTTACAAATTGCTCAGCATGTCAAGCAAAAAAAAGGTTCGAAATGAAAATGAAAGCTTATGTAGATAAGACAAAATAAGTATTTCGCAATCAAATTTAGGAATGATGACACCCCATAAATAAATTAATTCTGCCTGCCTTGACAATATTATCATTACAGCTGATTGATTTCGTTGTAAACAAATCGATGAATAAATGTTTTCGATTCAAAATCAATCAAATAGAAGAGCACTTAGTTTCGAAATCGACTTGAACATATTATTTTTTGACAAATAAAACGGAGCTTTAGATATTGTATTATATAAATAGAACAAGAACTATAAAGTAAACGATTTTCATACCTTTCAATAAAAAAGTCCAAATGAAATTTCAAAATTGTACATTTAATTCAATTTCGTTTTTTTTTTTTTCTTTTTGTTTTGTTTCTCTCCTTTTTATAAGTATTCATTATTAGATCATCTAAATATAGTAGTAATTTTATATATTTCCATTTTTTTATTACATTTATGATTATTATTTATATTTTCTTTATTTTCTATTATATCATAAGTTATGCTTGTCAATTTCCTTTTATTGGCATTCTTTATTATTGAAAAGTTACACAATTCAGTGAGATTTTTCCGAAATAAAATATTTTTCTATACACGGATTATGTATAAACAAAATAGGAAATTGTGAGCCCATTAAAAAAATCGTTGACAAATTAAATTGTGTAACTTTAAATTGTTAGTTTATTAATTATTATTTTCTTTTTTTTATTTTAAGCTGCATTTTAAATTATTTTTGAAATTATGGTATATTTTTTTTTTATAATTCTGATGCATTGACATTTATCGTTAATTACTTTTCACAAAATACACAAATATGACATTTATTAAAATGATGAAATAATTTATATTCATACAATTTTTTTTTTTATTTATTTAATTTTTTTAAAATACATTAATTGCTGTTCTTCCTGTACTTTATTTCATATATAGTTTTTTTTTTTTCGTAATTGTTTGTAAGCCTTTAAAACAGTGAAGAAGTTATTTCAAATTTGATTTTTTAATTTTTTTTTTGACAGTTGTACAGAATTTTAAAAGAAGAATAAAACACTTTTATAAAAAAAAAATATATTTTTTTTTGTTATAGTTAATTTTTTTTTTTTGTTTTCATAAAAGATTTTTTCCTATTATATTTCCGTTTACTGCTTCTTTTTTGTGTGTATTTTTGTCAGTAATTTAGTTGATGCATATTGATTATTTAACAATTTTCTTATATAGGACCCGCCGGCGGGTCATCTGGGTCAGCTGCTCTTTTTGTTGTAGTCACACCAGGACTTCAGCCGTATGGATTTGTAAGGGGGTTTTTGTTTGTTATTGATTTATATATTTTATTTATTTTTTTTTTTTTGTGCTGCAACAACAGTTGAATCTTTATTTATTTATATTTTTGCACAATTACATAAAATGTTTTATATACAAAATTGTACATGACTGACTTAGTGCTGTATGTACGAGCATAGTACATAATAATGCTATTTACTATATGTGCATAGAATTATACATGGTCTAGAATTTCCATAACATGAAAAAAAAGAGCAAGCTATAAAAGCGTGTTCCAGCACTTTATATTTTATATATATTCATTTATATATTAACATTAAAATATATGAACAGCTCTAAAATAATAAAATGTATTCGAGAGGTGCAATGTTTACAGTTTTTTTGAAAAAAGGTTTATAAATTTTTTAAAGTTGTCTAAAACAAGTCCTAGGTTAAATTTTTAAGAGACATTTAAAAAAATACCAAAATATAAAGCACTTTAATATTAGTTAGGTTCCCCCAGTGATCAAAATTCGAAGAAAAAAAAAAATCTGTCACAGCAAAAACACACATAATTAGTTCTACATCAAAACTATGATGTTTCAATCTTACTACCTGTGTGAATGTTATATTTGATTATTAAAGATTTGTAAGTTTTGAGATTTGGAAAGCAATGAATGATTGGATATGCTTTAGCACGAGCGAAGTGAGTGAGTAGAGTATTAAGCAATAACTCGGTTGTACTCATTGTGCTATATATGGTAGGGTAGTAAATTAAGATATGTGTTGTTGCTTTTACATTAAATCTACATCTTTAGTTCTTGTTATATGCTCTGATTGCTTTGAAATTTAAGCGTAGCATGCATATCACACACTCTACTCAGTTATACGAATGGATAGCCAAATTCACTTAAGGCAGTTATGAGTAAATGCCTAAAAGGCGAACGAAGATATACGAGTAGATGACTTAACTGTTAGTGGGAATATATAGAAAAAGATATACAATTCAATATACAATTCAAATGTTTATAAATTCTATGCTGCTTTATTTCTGATAGATTATTATAAGATACTTTAAAGTTGTCGTATAATCATTGCGCTTCTCGAATTCTGTTCTTTTTTTTAATTGCTGTTTAACGTTGTTAGTTATTTTTGTTATGAGTTTGCCTTTTATATATTTTGTTGGCTTGGTTATTGCAGCTTGTTTTAAAAAATTAAGTTAAAATTGCATATTTTTTAAATAAATTAAAATGAACAATTAAAAATTTAATAATTTAAAATTTTGCACTACTTTTTAACAGTTTTTTTATTTTTTCTAAATATATATTTTTGAATTTGTTTTTTTAAGTGAATTTCTTGTTTTGAAAAATTTTCATTTTGATATATTATAAATGCACTTTATCGTTTGGGTTGAAAGCTTAAATGATTTCTTTTTTCTTTCCACATAAGTTTTGCATTTTTCTTTTTTTGTTGCTATTTTTATTTTACTATTTAAATTATTTTGTTATATGTGTTGGCAGTAGGAAATAAATCAAATTAAATCAATTATTAATAAAAAACAACGCAAACGATAAAATACAGCGGTTATTGTTATTAATTTAAAAGCATAAAAATAGTTAAATAAAAAATAATAAAACATAATTTACAAACAAACAAAAAACGACTAATTTAAAAAAAAAAATACTCATTCATTTTATTTATTTTTTATTAAATTATGTTTGATGCGTGTCAACACGTTTATTTATTTATTTTTTCTTTTCATATTTTCATTTGACTTTTATATTAATGCATTTGTTTTTTTTTTATTAAACTGCCTGCTATTATTTGTTTGTGTGTTTTATATAACATTTATAATATTTATATTTAACTAAACAATTCAATTATAAAAAAAATAAACAAAACTAAATAAAAACTATACAAGTTATTTTTTTTTCAATAGCATTTTCTGTCGTTTTAACTTTGGCTGGCTTTTCTTGCTACATTTCTAAAGTCACCAGTGTGCAGTTTTGTATAAAATTTTTCTAATTGAATAATTAAATTAAATAATCTACAATTTTTTGTTTTCAACTTGCACATGCCAGTTTGTTGTTTTTTTTTTTTTTTGTATTTAAGAAATTTACAAAGACAGAGTTAAAATTTGTTGAAAAGATAAAAATTTCAATAATTGTTTGTAAAAAAAAATAACAATTAGTTTTTTTTTTTTTTGTTTAAATGTTTAAAAGTCAGGCTTTAATATTTTGTGTGCATAACATGAATTTAAGAACTTATTTCATGGTTTTGATTCTAGAATTGGTATCTGTTGTTTAATTTTAATTCAAATAATTATTTTTTTTCATTTTGTTACTGATAGTTGAGTTGAGTAAAATTTGTTGTAGTCGTCTAAAATTCAATTATCTTATAAATTGGTTTAAACAGATAGTGAAACGAAACTATTGTATTGTGTTATGTTGCGCTTGAGTATATCTGCGCAGGGGCCCAAAACACGTTCAAATCTAAAAGTAAAATAGAAATTTTATAAAAAAAAAAATAAATAAAATAAAAGAAAAGAAAAGAAACATACCTCGCTCTGTCCAATTTGACACATTTAAGCGGACCACGCGCAACAACCGTCGCTGCACGTGGACGATCCAAAAGCAATGCTATCTCACCAAAATAATCACTGGCGCTTAAACGTCCAACTTCCGCTGGTTCATCACCTTGCTGTAAGAACAAAAAAAAAAATAAAAATAAATAAATAAATAAAATTAAAATAAATATCATGGCAATAGCACATATCAGAGAGTTTTTGAATAAACGTAACTTTTGAATTACTAGAAAGTTAGATTTAAACCTGCACCGTGGTGGACCCTGAAAAAAAGTTGACAGTTAGATAATATCTCTGTTTATAACTTGGTTAATACAATCGTGAAAGGAACTGTAGACTTCCTAAATGATCTGTTGGAATTGCTACGTCGATCTTACCGCTAATATGTGTATTCTTAATGTCGACCATCAGTTTTTATTAGACTTCTAGAATAACAATCTTTAGCAGAGGATATCTCCTTTTCTGCCTACTCCGTAAGGATAAGTATCTTTTAAAAAGTCAAATGCGATTCCAAAAGCATAAAAACAGATCAGACCGTCTCATGTGTCTCTAAATCTTCAACCCCAGTTGAAAAATTGGAACATTTGCTGACTAAGGTCATTGAAGTTCAAACTTTTGAATATTTTATGATCAATGGTCTTCAGTAGCCAGCCAAAGCTACAGATGGTCGCTTCATTAAAAGAGTTTGATTGGGAGAAACTTCTCTGTCGTATGGTGGAATTCTTTTAGGTGACGAAATAATATTTTTGTGAAGATAGATATTTGCAAGAAGCCATGTCACCATCAAACAACCATCGGAGAAGATAAAGTCAGAAATAGAGGGGTGTATTACCTGAGTGAACTGGCTGGCTTATAGGTTAGGTTAGAATGGCCGCCGCGATTTCCCGCGACGTTACCTAGGCCAAAAAGGGCCCATTGTAATACCATATGATTCCTCTTTTATATCATCCTACTCGAACCAGCTCGATTTCCTTATGAAGGCGGCTACTGCACCAATCTTGACTGATGCAATCTCCGCCAGACTATCAAGAAACGGTCTACCGAGTACGGTAAACCTGGGCTGGGCAGTGCCAGAGAAAATTTTCTACTGTCTCGTCCTCTTCCTCGTTTCTACAGCTCATACAGAAGTCATTTGATGCTACCCCTAGTCGGACGGCATGTCTTCCCACCAGGCAATGTCCCGTGAGAGCACCCACCATCACGGATAGGGTCTGTCTATTATGGCGCATGAGCTGGGCTGTTCGTTTGGTGCTATACTCTGGCCACGTAACTTTCGAGATATTACATTTGGTATTTGTGGTTCATCTAGTCTCTGCCATTCTGATTGTTACCCCTTTCACTCGCAGCTTCAGAGAGGCCATTGGAATTCCAGTCGAACTCCTTCCAGGAGGAATAACGGAATTTGTACCTTCTCTGGCCAATCTATTTGCTTCGCAATTACCAAATATATCTTGGTGACCCGGAATCCATGTGAGGAAAATATCCCATTGCTCAGCCATCTCGTTGAGATGTGCGGCGCTGGGAGATAATTTTGGATGTATTATTGTGAGAGTCAAGTGCTTTTACAGCAGCCTGACTATCCGAAAAGATGTGTACTTTTTGCCTACAACCTGGCTGGCTTATACTTAAACATCAAAAGCAAGCAGAATATATCAGGGGTAGTCTCAAACACATATGGGCAAAGATTAACTTTGATATCAAACTGCTTCAGTAAAAAGAATTCTCGTGGTTGCATATGAATCCTCATAGTTCAATCAACAAGAAAGTTTTGATGAGTATTGACAGAACAAAGTTTCTATAGAGCTGCAGCGAATGATTCAGCGCTTCATCCAAGTACATGTAAAATGTGATGAAACCACCTCAAGCACTTCACGCACTTTTATTTTCCGATCATCCAATATGATTCCATGGATTTTATTTGTGCGAACTGATCTCTTGATCGATACTTTTAGGAACGACCACCATTGAAATTGGTGCAGAGTCTTCATAGTTTGAGACAAGCGTTTCAATAGTTTTGGTTATAGCTGAGTTGCAAAAAGCGTTATAAAGCGTGAAATTCAAAAACTCTCTGACTAATATGGCACTTAGCCTTTGTATATCAAAATAATTTATTTAACTACAACAAACCTCCGAGCGACGTTGCAGCACCACTGCGCAGCCTTCGAGAATTATATAAAAATCATCACCAGCTTCACCTTGTTTAACAATTGTTTCACCATCTTCGAACGACACAGTTTCCAGTGAATCGGCAACAGTGAGACGCTCCCATTTGTCGAGGCTTTCTGCACATCGAAAAAAAAAAAAAGAAAATAGTAAAAAACCAAAATATATAATTTAATTTGCTACTCGTACACACCCAGTATAGAAACACGCGAAAGAAATTCCTCGTACAGCTTGCGTTTGCGTATAGTCGAACCCATAAGTATGCGTCTGTACGAGTCACGATCGATGCCCCACAGTTTAACATCGGTCTTGGCGCGCACAGTAGCTGCACGCGGTGTACCATAGATAAGCGCCAACTCACCAAAGCTACCGCCATCACCGATGGTCGTTACAACTTCTGAGTTGACAAAAACCTAAAAGCAAAAAATAAAAAAAAAATTAAGCGAAAATTACAATTTTAAATATTTTGCACACACACACACCTCTACTTCACCCTGATCGATTACGTAAAAGTTGTCACCCTCATCGCCCTGTTGTATAATGTTCTCACCAATGAGATGCGTTACCGGAAACATGGCATCGAATATATCGGAACGTTCATTCTCATCTAAATGTGAGAAAAGCACATTTTTAGCAATGGCCTTTGAGAGTGCCGCCATTGTTTTATAGTCTTTGGGTACAACTTTCTTCACATAGCTGGTGGCATCTTCCTCGGTAACGGGTTCTGCGGAAATACCTCCACGTCGACGTACCGGTGGCGCTGCAGTTTGTGGCATTGGACTGAGATCGTCACAGTCGTCTGGACTTGTTACTTGTTTGCTGGCGTCGAGTTTAACTTGTTCCTGTTGAGCATAAACAAAAAAAAAAAAAAAGAAAATATGTTAAGAAATTTTATGTATAAAAGATTTTTATTGAACTGTTAAGTAAATTTTTTTCAATAAATCAATGTGCGAGCAAAATGAAAAGGAGTCTTCGAACTAAAGGATAAAAAATGTAGCAAAATGTGTATCAATTTATTTCTTCTCCGTATTTTATTTATATATCTGCCAAGGCGCCGACACTTTGTCTACATTGGAAGCCACCAACAAGGTTAAATTGTTTACACGATGTTGTCGTATGATATTGCTTGCAATAATAAATCAAGTCAAAATTTATTTATATTGGAAAATAAACGTAAAAACTGTCTTCAAATCTTTTGTACGCTTTGGCTATAAAAATAAAAAAAGTGGAGCCCATAAAAATTTCATCAAAATATAAAAACTTTCATGAGCCGTATTACATAGACCCAAGTTGTCTTTTGTAATATTATTTTGATTAGTTTTTTCCCATATGACAAACTGACTTTGATTGGCCAAATTGAGTGTGTGTAATGTCAAATCTCAAGGACAATTGGACTGAAGACCATTTAGTGTTACGTACCACATGCATTTCTCATTGCAATTGTTGTCTCGTCCCTTTCGTCTTATTTGTTGTTTGGTCATGCATAAAACATGAATCAATGTGCGTCATTGCTGCCTGCCAACTTGAAGCATATGCAAAATAGTGAAAGTTTGTTGCCGTAATAAATCCAAGTTAAAATGAAGAGAGAGCAAGGAATTGTCAGTGCTCTTCTGTATACTCAGGATTTAGTTAATTTAAGTGTGGATGTGGATGTTTGCAACAGGAAAATATGTATAATAGATGTCGTCGAAAGTTTGTACAACAACAAAAACAACAACGTCGACACGACAGTTGCTTTCTTTTGAGTTCTGATTAAAAAATTTATAAAGTTGTTACAAAAGTTTTACTCAAACTGTAAACTGAATCTAGGAAATTGTTATTTTATGGTATTGTGCAACTTGTTGAAATTTGTTAATTAAGAAAGTATTTGCAAAAGAAAATTACGTAGGTTTCTATAAGAATTAAACAAAAATTGGAATATCTGTTCTGAATTTATATAAAAGTAATCCACTACAAAATTATTAGTAAAAAAAGAAAGAACGCTGAAGTTGAGTATGCTCGACTGCAAGATACCCAATCTTTCTGTGCCTTAACTTAAGTTCTATCTTACTACCATACCTCCATGTATTGGATTTTCATACAAAAACTTAATAAATGGGGTATATTTTTATGGGGGCTATACCTACAATTTCTTTGGTCCTACTCATAATGGGATATTTTATAAGGACTATCATAGACATAATTTATACTAAATGAAGACTTCCTAGAGTAAGAAACAATCTCCTTTTAATGCAAAACCTAAAATATAGGGATAGATTTGTATGGGTGGTACCCTTTAAAATGGGGTTGCAAGTGCACACTTGGCGACTCAGGAGAGTCTAAATTTCAAATATGGTGTTCCTACCTCTTACAGTCTCCAAGATAATTTCTCTCATATGGAAGTCATCAGGACAGACAGGCATAGCTAGTTCGACTCGACTTTCAGAATATATATATACTTTATAGGGTCTATCTAGCCTCCTTCTGTCTGTTAAATACATTCGCACATACTCAATATACCCTTTTAACCTTTGGGTGCACAGGGTAGAAAAAGTTTTTCATACAAATACTCGAAAACTTTTTCAGAATAAAAAAATTTAACAGACGGACACAACGTTAAGTTTTGATCAAGAATGTATATAAAGATTTTTTCTAGCTCTATTGTGGCCAGGAAATATTCAAGTCAATATTTTTAGACTTAGGTTAAAATATGCTGCATTTCTTAGGGAAACTTTGCAATACGACTTTTTATTCAAAAATTTCAAGATAGTTTTTAACTGGTCATTGTCGAGATGAAAATTCATACTTTTTTTTCGGCCAATTAATTGTTGACGGTACAGCTCCCCCGAAAGTCAGGTCAGAGCAAAAAGTCAGTAATATCTTTGGAGTATAAATATTCGCTTTCGGAGTATATGTATTGTTTAATTAAACTCGCTTACGAGATATCCTTTATTCAAACTATAAGAGCCATAAAGTAAATTGTATCAAAAAATTATATTTGGTTGTAGATCAGTGCTTATCAAGAATGACACTGAAAACACTTTCACTAGAGTTCTGGCTAAAAGCATTTTCACCATGACACCGAACTTAAAAATGAGAGTTTTTGGAATTCCGCTGAGAAGCTTAAATATCCGTCTCCCGACACTTTTAATAGTTGACATATGTGTATTTACCAAGGGCTTTGATTAAATTTTACGATGGATTTGGTCAAGTTTGTATGGGGGCTTTATGTTATATTGGCCCGATCCTTTTTATATCGGAAGTGTAAACTTGGGGTGACATAAGAAGCGATTTTACCAATTTTTTACCCAATTTGGAGTAAATGCATTCATGAATAATAACTATTTTCATAAAAAAAAATCGAAAAAAAGTTAAATTTGTATGGCAGCTATGTCTAAAAATGGGTGTGGTACCAAAAAAAAATTCAATATCTTTAAAACTTTCTGAGTAAAACGCATCGCAATAGACAGACAGACGGACATGGCTATTAAGATTCGACTCGTCGAGTTGATCAAGAATATATGTATATACTTTATGGGATCTACGATGCCTAGACAAATTGAACTTTTACTCCAAAACACTAACACCAAAACTCGAGGATTTCGGTGCCACCCCTGTATAAATTATTTTCATAAGAATAAGGTGAGAAAAAAAAAATGTATATATAAAAAAATTCGCAGTTTGGGATATGTTTGTAGGCGTTACATGTTTTAGTTGCTCGATATTAACCAACTTCAAACAGAATTTTGTTTGAAATAAATTAAAGTAATTTTTTTAGTTTAAAGGTATTAGAAAATAAAGAGCCCCATAAATCGTTAGTTCATGCCTGCCTTGACAGTATTATCAGTACAGCTATTTAATTTTCATTGTAATAAATCGATAAATAAATATAATCGAGTCGAAATGAAGACAATTTAAAAAACTCAATCGAAAGGCAGAACACCATTTTGTTGTACTCATTTTATTTTTTCTAAATGAGTTGAAATGTAAAACAGACCAGAATATGTGATAAAAATATCTCAACAACAAAACCAAAGTTTTACAATTTATCCTAAGTGGAATTGTTGTATAAAAAAAATAAATTCATAAATAGCATTTCAAGTGTTTTCGAAATAAGCAAAGTTTGAAGGCTTCATTTCTTATAGTATTCGAGATAACTTCATTTATATGTCGTCCAGACGGACAAGCCTATATCGAGAACTAAAAGTCTCCTTCTGTATGTTACATACTTATTAGAGCCCTGCATCGATTAACTCGAAAAACAGATATAATTGAGTCTTGACTTACTCGACTCGATGAGTCGAATAAACGAACGCTTCGATTTAACTAATATTTTTACTCGAATAAACGAGTAATCTCTAAATTGAGTATTCGTAGTTTCGATTATACGACCGAAGTAAACCGACCGAAGTACTCAATCGAGTATCCGATCGACTTAATCGAGTATCCAATTCGACATACCCGGGTCGACTAGTACCGAAATTAAATGAGTCGATTCGAGTTGATCATTTTCTTAGCAGTAGACTTGAGTTACTCGAATCGTTCTTATTTCTAGTACCTTTTTAACCATTTTCGGGTAACTGTGCAGGGCTCGAATACATATGTACAAACTCAATATACTATACAAACCCAACATAATATAGTGCAAAAATATTTACTTTGAGTGGATATCATAAAATATCAACAAAATTTATTTTGGCTGAACAAAATCGGTGTTCTCGAGGTTAGTGGCGTTTGGCATCCATTTAGCTAAGCTATAATAAAATATCATTTATGTATGTAATACAAGTGTCTTTAAAATTACAAAACGAGCCATTATTAGCTGTTTACGATCAATATCGTGAAAATGCAATAAAATTAATTTCTTCTTGAAATATATTTTTTTAAATATTCAGTATTTACGAGTACTAAATTCTTTATTATAGTATTTATAAGTATTTTTTGAACTCATTTTCGCAAAATTTTTATTTGTGACGTCAATTGTGCAATATTCATTTATCAAACGATGTGACTTAGGTCGGCCATGCTGTAGGCTCTATCTATTTCTATAGGCATCTATTATATGTTCATATGTATGTCTGTCTGTCTCTCTGTCGATTTATCTGCTTGTGTAGAAAATTTGTTGCATATAATTTAAATGCTTGCGAATATACAATACAAAAATTCAACAAGACTTGTTGCCTTCAACTGTAATATCTTTGTATCTGAAAAGTCGTTAAGTATCTATATAATTGTGTATATAACTTAATGTATGTATAGTATATATGTATGTTGTAAGCAACATTAAGTAGTTGTCATACTTTTTCTACTTTTAATTGCATTTTTTAATGTTTGCTCTACGCAATTCGTTGTCGTCGTCGTAGTCGTCTATGTCATTCGCGTTGAATTTAGCTGGCTTCGCTTCTATAGAAGCCTCATTGCATTTGACGTTTCGTTTCCATAAATAGCGATAAATATCAGCAAAAAGTCATACATTCAAACTAAAATGCATATAAACGTTTTGGAGCTTAAATTTAATCTTTGTATCAAAAACTTTGATCGAATAGCAACTTTCAAATATTTTCATATAGAGCTTTACTTAATTATTATTGCAGGTGTAAGTGTTAAGCATACCGAATGTAATTTGTATAACATGTATGCAAAATAACATTTCAAAAATAATAATCAACTGCAGGGATTATAATTTTGTTAGATTTTTGAATTTAAGTACAACAGTTTCTACTTTACAGGAAAATATTTGCTCTACAACTTCGTAAAACATTGTTAGGACCGCCAGAGTGTCAAAAAAAAAAAATTTTTTGGTCGATTTATGAAATAATATTTTTGTTCAGATTGAATACACTTTGGCCTATTTGATACATATTATTTATACTCTCTGCCTGATGGAAAAATAGTGTATTATGTTTCAGCCAACAGGTGGAAGGAGGCATGGCAGACCTTATAATGTATGAAGTTTTTATTAACATCGAAATGTTTGTGTGCGTCTGTTTGCCGTTTGAAACCGACTATTTCGCTATCCCAACGGGAGACCCCGGTCCCCCTAGTATTTGAAGTAGGATGTTTAAATAGGGCTCAATTTTAGATAATTACGTCGGGAAAGTGGCACCAATTCAGCCATGTGCTCTGTCCTAGAGATCTGACAATGTATAATATATGCCTTTTGTGGTTAGTGAATTAAAAATGTTGCCGAGATAAGCCTAAGTTTCTAATTTTAGCTCTTTATATTTAAAACAGAGCTTATGTTTCGAGCGGACGTACAGATATTTCTAGATCTGACGTGATAGGAAGAAATTGATTGGAAGATTTAACTTCAGCAACCGGCAAGTTGGAATTATTAAAAATTTTTTGTGGACAGACGGACATTGTAAAATTGGTTGAAAACCAGAAGGGATGAAATGAAAAGATACCAGATTCGAATTCGGTGACCTCAAAATCATAGACTATTGTTTAGTAAGTACGCAAAAATTTTTTACTTTTTGTGAAGGCAAATTGTTTTAACATACATTATACTTGAACCATTTGAACAGAACCGAACAGAACCGAACTAAAAATCGGTTCAGGAAAAAATAAAATATCGGATTCTTCAAAAAGTAATGTCGTATCTGTGATCGAATTTTGACGCATTATTTAACATACTTAGAATTATCCGATTTAAGTCAAATATGGACCGTTTTGTTCACAAACTTGTTGCCATTTAAAAGGCAACTTAATTATACCCCCTTATTAAACCCCCTTCCTATTTGCAAAAACTCAGACAACCAGTTTTCGCAAGCCTCTTTTAAGGCCAACGTAGTACCACCAAGAGTGTTTTGCATGGCCCGGAATAGATGGTAATCACTTGGAGCCAGGTCCGGATTATACGGTGGGTGCGATAGGGCATCCTATCCGAGCTCCCGTAGCTTCTTGCGGGTTTTCAAAGATGTGTGAGGCCGAGCGTTGTCCTGGTGGAACACTACCAGGCCAATTCTGGCCGCTTCTGGTCAATCGACTGCTTCAAACGGCCGAGTTGCTCGAAATAAGCGTCTGGCCAAAGTTGAGCAGCTCATAGTGAATGATTCCCTTCAATCCCACCAAACACACAGCAAACCTTCCTGGCCGTCAATTCCGGCATGGCCACTGTTTGGGACGATTCAACGGCCTTCGACCACGACCGTTTTCGCTTGATATTGTCGTATGTGACCCTTTTTTCATCTCCAGTCACCATCCGCTTTAAAAATGGGTCGAGTTCGTTCCGTCTCAGCAGCGTATCACAAGCATTTATGCGATTCAAACGATTTTTTTGCGTTAATTCTGAGTTTTTGCAAAAAGGGAGGGGGGTTTTTATAAGGAGGGTAAACTGACTGAAGTTGCCTTCTAAATGGCAACAAGTTTGCGAACAAAACGGTGCATAATTAACTTAAATCGGATAATTCTAAGTATGCTAATTATAGCGTCAAAATCGATCACAGATACGACATTACTTATTGAACAACCCAATATATACATTATGGTGTTTAAGACGTCTCAATTTTTATATCCTGCCAGGTTATATAAATTGACATCTTTAGTGTTTAGCTCAACAACGCGAAAAAATACAAATTGAAAAAGAAAAGCGGCGTTTAGAAAAGCTCCGGTCTCTCCAATCAATCATGAATTCTTACGCATAATAAACAATCATTAACATTGTTCATCGTATCAGCATATTTAAAATAAAAAAATGAAATTTTTCTAAACAATTACTTGCCACAATTAATAAAATACTCGTATAAAAAAATACAAACTTTTCCAAAAACTGATAATAAAAGTTTCAAGGTTACAAAAATAAACTATGTAAAACAATGAATGTACTATTAATTTCTTTTGAACAACCATCCTAAATAATAAAGCAAAATAAAGATACTTTTTGTTTAGAAGAATAAAAAAAAAAAATAAGAGATCATAAAAATATTCCAAAATATAGTATATCTAATCTACAATATAAATACTATTCATGAATGCTATTTTCAGATCTAAAGAAATGCTTTGACGTACAAATCAAATATAATAACATAATTAAATTGCCTTTTAATGTCTTCTATGAATTTGATAGATATTTTTATAAACATTTTTCGTACTTAAGAAATGAAAAAACAAGGAAAAACGTTAACTTCGGTGGAACCGAAGCTGAAATACCCGTTACATGGGCGTGTCGTCTTGGTTTTGACCCTGGATAACCAAAAATGTTTTTACCCAATTGGGAGCGAGTACATTCATAAATAATTACTATTTAAAAAAAAAAATCCTAAAAAAAATCGATAAGTTTGTATGGGGGCTATACTTAAAAATGGGCGTGGCACTCTCATTTTCGAACTTAACCTAGTCGTTGCCGAGAAAAGCTTAAGTTTAAAATTTCAGCCCAATATCTTTATATCTTCATCGAAAAGATCGCATAGCAACAAACAGACGGACAGACAGACGGACATGGCTAGATCGATTCGTCTCATCGAGCTGATCAAGAATATATATACTTTATGGGGTCTCCGATGCCTCCTTCAATGCGTTACAAACTTTTTGACAAACTGAATATACCCGTTCACACTATGTGTAACGGGTATAAAAAAAAACAATTGTTAAATTTAAAATTATTTTTCAAATTGGAAAATCATTTTTTGCATATTAATCAAGCTCATTTTTTAAGCTATTAATTTTTTAAATCATTTGCAGTTAAATACTACAGCGATAAAAACAAAAGAAATACCATTAAAAACAAGATAGAACGCTGAAGTCCAGTATTGTATTCGAAAAAATGGATTATATTTGTATGGGGGCCACACATAAAAATGGGCATGGCAACTTGGTTTGACATTGGGTGATAAAAGAAGTGTTTTTACCCAATTTGGAGTTTAAACACTTCATGCACAAATAATACTAATTTTCATACAAGAATTCGAAAATGGGAGGTGAAATTGTATGGGGACTATACCTATAATTGGGCGGTGGCACTTTCTTTTTCGAACTTAACCTAGTCGTTGTCGAGAAAAGCTTAAGTTTAAAATTTCAATATCTTTAAAATTAAGCGAATGAATCGCATAGCGTGAAACAGACAGTCAGACGGACATGGCTAGATCAATTCGTCTCATAGAGCTGATCAAGAATATATATACTTTATGGAGTCTCCAATGTCTCCTTTAATGCGAGTATTCTCGTTTACATTGTAAAAAAAAAGTTATATATTTTTGAATTAACCAAATTATACTTTTTGTGTCCTTAACTTTTATAATATCTGAAATCTATTAATTTATTCCATAAAAAGTGGTCATATTTCTCATAGTGCATTATTTTTTATTGCAAATTTTAAAAACAGAAAGCAATTGTTAATTTGTTCAAGCTTCTTCTGGACTTCAAACTCATCTACAAGCTTTGGACAGCTATTTTGTGGATATTCTAGACGGCATTATCAAACGCTGATTTGTCATGGAATAGTTGTCTAGTTAAAATTTTTGATCATCTTCTCAATAAACTGATAACAACTCTACAAAGTGTAGGGTATGTCAAAAATTTTTGTGCTGTTTTATTCACTTTTTTTTTTTTTTTTGCCGCAGTTGTACTTTTATGGAAACAAAAAGAAAATGTAAATAATTTTGTATTAAGGGTTTTTTGTGTTGAAATATTTTTGCTGTCGACAGCAGAAACCTGGCCTACGGCCTTCGACTTCCTTTTTTTAATTACCAAAACAACGAAAGAAAAGAAATAAAACACGTAAACTCAGCAAACGAAAGAACAACATTCTACGTTCTAAGACAAAGTTAAAGACAAAAGTGTTGATTGCATAAAGCAATTTCGTTTTCCAAGCCCCATAAGCGCTCCATATACGCTCGCATGTATTTAATTTCCACTCTTGTTTTTTTTTTTTTTTTTTGCTAAAACAGCAAAAAAATATAAATATCGCATAGCCTTGCGCGATATTTTTTTATACCTCAAAGTATAATAATTTCTTTTTACTTCGCAGCAGGCTGTTTTGCTATACAAAGGATATTTTCTTTGCAGCGATTTTCATGCGTGCAACTGAAAGTAGCTAAGTGTGTCTATTTATGTGTGCAAGTGTGTGTGTCTATCTGTGTTTTCTGTTATTGGCGCTATTTTTAGCCATGACCTTTATGCTGCATAGCAATGATGGCGTTTCGTAGTTACTAGGATATTGGCATGTTCGTAGCGTACTTTATATACGAGTATATCGTAACACATTTAATCGTAATGGAAATATAATGCTATTTAATTTAATGGAATTTAACCATATCACAACCACAACAACAAACATTTGGAGCAAAAGGCTTTATCTGGCTTTCTACGAAAAATCTAAAATTGAAGCAACAAGATCTTAATTTTCATTACAGCAAAATAGTCTCATTAAATTGCAAAGAATAAATGTGTAATTAAATAAAAGGATTCATAGGAAACTAAGCAATTGTAATTACAGGTTGGATGTTTTGTTGATTTTGCAAACACTGCAAATGAAAACTCAGAATTAGTGAAACATGTTTTATAGTTCAGTTTGTATACGCAATTAGTTTCATACACTGCACTATAGGCAAAAAAGTCGATTATTTTGGCATTAAGGTGGTTTTCTGGTTTGTGATGCTGTTTTGGACCATTAAAAAAATAAAAATCTTTTTTCTGCTTACAAAAAAAAACTAAATGAAAACAAGAAAAAACGTTAACTTCAGTAGAACCGAAGCTTAAATACCCGTCACCGAATCTTTAAAAGTTTTTATGTGTAATCATCAGTGGTCACCCAAGTTTACACAATATATTAATTTCAAATTTTGAGCTAAAAATACAAATATGTATAACAACATATTTCTCGAAAATATCTGGAAATGGGCAGTATGTTTGTATGGAAAAAACATCTAAAAATGGGCGTGGCACCATGATATTGGAAGAGTTTTTACCCAATATGGAGTAAATACATGAATAAATAATAACCATTTTCATACAAAAATTCGAAAATGGGCGGAAAGTTTGTAGGGGGCTATACCAAAAAATTGTCGTGGCACATCTGATTTGACATTGGATGACATTAGAATGTTTTTAGCCAAAGAGTGAATATATGCATAAATAATAACTATTTTCATACAAAAAAGTTTATATGGGGGCTATGCCTAAAAAGAGGGCGTGGCATCTTGGTTTTAACACTGGATGACAAAAGAAATGTTTTTACTCAATTGGGAGCGATTAAATAAAAATTCTCGAACTTAACATAGTCGTTGCCGAGAAAAGCTTAAGTTCCAAATTTCAGCTTAATATATCTTCAACAAAAAGATGCCTAGAAATATACAGACAGACAGACGGACATGGCTAGATCAATTCGTCTTGTCGAGCTGATCAAGAATATATTTACTTTATAGGGTTTACGACGTCTCCTTCAATGCGTTACAAACTTTCAGACAAACTTCACACTATGTGTGGCGGGTATAAAAACTCAATTTTGGCTAGCTTATGCTATACTTGAGACTATTTTTACTTTTAAGAGTCAAAAATTTCGAACTCGTGAAATTTATGGTAATTGCCAAGTTTTTTTTATAATTTACTTTTTGCAGATAGCCTAGATTTTAACAATGTGATATTTTGTTAGAAATATCGGAAAAGATGTTTTAATATCTATAATAATATTATAAAGAGGAAAAACATGTATGTTTGTTTGTGGGTGCTAATCTTCGAATCTACTCGTTTGATTGAAAAATTTTTCACAAACTCGTTTAAAGTTTGAAGTTATTTTTCTGCATACAAAAAATTATGCGTCGATTGCACTTTGTTTCATTAAAATCGGTTTAGTGGAACCGGAGAAAAGTGACTCATAATGGTCAATAAACGTGGTTTTAAAAAAAAAATTTGGTACGAAACCGATATTTTTTAATGAAATTTTTATAGAAATCAAAAATTTTCTTGAACCAGAATACCGCCTTAAAACAATTTTTTTTTGTTGAGTTTTTTTCTAAGTTTACGTTGATTTTTTAAATCTTTATACTCAAGCTAAATTATAAAATTTATAAAATTATAAGGGCTAACCTTAATATTTTATATTATTTTTGATTAAGTTTTGCTTTGTCTATAAAAAAAGCACTTATTAAAATTATAAAAAAAACTTTATAAATGGAAAACTTTACTTATGTAAAATAAATAATTAATTTGATTTTTTCAGATTATTTGTCCAATGTGTTGTTTATGTGTATCTGTAGCTAAAAATTAACAAAAGTGTTTGTTTTCTATGGAGTAATACTTTTATATAGTTAAAGGTATCAGCAAAGTTAAATTTAATTGTTATTATATAGACCATCTTAATTAAGAAGGTATTAACCTTTTTTGCTCCTTTTTGTTCCTTTTGCAAAAAAAAAAAAAAAACAAAATAGTTGTAGTTGAAATAGATTTTTGTCGTTAGAGCATCTGGAAATATGGTCCAACTACAATTTACATTTACACATATAGTTGTAAAATTAAATAATAATAATAATATGAACGGAGACATAAATAAGTTATACAAAAACAAGTAAGAACGTTAACTTCGGAACGACCGAAGCTCAAATACCCGCCACACGAAACTTTATTCATTTTCTTGAAAAAATAAAAAATGGAAGCTGAGTTTGTATGGGACTATTTGTTACAGTGGCTCGATCCTTGTCATATCGGAAGCATATTCATAGGATAACAGTAGAAGTGATTTTACACAGATTGGAGTGAATATATCCATAATTAAGAACTATTTTCATACAAAATCTGAAAAATGGGAGCTTGGTTTGTATGGGGGCCATATGAAAAAGTGGGCGTGGCACCTTTCTTTTGAAATTGGATGTCATTAAACTGCTTTTATCCCATATTTTTAGTAAATACATTTACAAATAATAACAATTTTCATACAAAAAAATCGAAAAAATGGCAAGTTTGCATGGGGGCTATATCTAAAAATGGGCGTGGCACCTTTCTTCTGATATTGGATGGATTTATATTGGGTTAAAAGTGTTTTTACCCGATTTGTAGTCAAAAACAAACATAAATAATAACTATTTTCATACAAAAAAATCGAAAAAAATGGTAAGTTTGTATCGGGGCTATATCTAAACGTGGGCGTGGCACCCTGGTTCTGACATACAAACTGCCTAGGAGCACAAAAAGCTTATGTTTAAAGTTTCAGGTCAATATCTTTAAAACTTTCTGAGAAAAACGCATTGCAACAGACGGACGGACAGACAGACGGACATGGCTAAATCGATTCGTCTCGTCGAGCTGATCAATAATATATATACTTTATGGGGTCTCCGTTGCCTCCTTAAATGCATTACAAACTTTCCGACAAACTGATAATACCCTTCACACTATGTGTGGCGGGTATAATGACAGAAAACCATGTCTGGAAATAGAGCCGATTGAGCAATATAACAGATCTGTTTAATATAGCTTTAAATTCACCTGACCCACTTCTCGTAGCCTTTAGTTTGAAGGAAAATATAACAAATATATGTATAAAGCATAACTTATCTTTTGATTTGAAACTTACGTTAAAAAAATTCGACTTTTTGTCCATAGTGCACTGTGTCTAAAATGCAAATATATGTAACAGGCAAATGGAAACTTTAAAAGCTAAGTTCATAAAGCAATGGGAATCTGATGGTTTGTTCGATCGTCAGTCCTGTTGTTCGCCGTAGGTATGGGCCACTATTCGTTTTCGGTACCTCAATATTTAGAAATTTGCTTAATTGACTTCAAATTCATAATCAACGACCCCAAAAACACCCGAGTGTCAAGTTCTAAGAAAATCCAATTAATTTTAAAAAATCTTCCGCCCATTTTGAATTTTTCAAATATAATTTCTGATTTGAAATCAGCAGTCAAAAACGTGTCATCTTGAAATTTTGCACGGATTATTCGATTATATAATTATATAATTTTTAAAAATCGAGTTACCGAAAACTGGAATTTTTTGTATAGGGCTTGGCCATGCTCTTTTCTCTTTTATCAATAGCATTTTTCATAATCATTCGAATACATTTCAACATAATATCAATTGTTAATTATGAGTTAAATACAAATGTATTTATAAAATTATCATTTTATAATCGCAAATAAAAAACAACAAAACTGTGATAAGACTAACACGAAAATCACTTAACACTTTCATACAATAAAAGGTGTGTGAATGTCATTTTTGTTTTTTTGATGACTTGGTAAATTTAAAATTAATATGTCAATTGCACTGTAACAAAATAGATAATAAAATAAAAACAATTAAAAAAAAATAAGCACAACCAAACCTTTTTTTGATCGTAAGTTTTTTTCTCAGCAAAAAAAAAAAGAGTGTTTAACGTTGCATGTAAGAGATAAAAAAAAAAAAAAAAATAAAGCAACTTGCAATTGAATACTTAGTTTTTTATTTCTGTCGTCGTATTTATTTTTATTGCTTTTTGAACGTAACTAGTTAACAAATAAACAAGCAATTGTGTAAATGAATGCAACTAAGTATGTACACAGACAAACACAATCACACAAGGTCTGTTTTATTTGTTCTCTTGAAATCGTTTTCTATTATAAACAAGAACTTAATGTTGCAGCCTAGTGATCTACAATATCTAGAAAGTATCGAATCTATAAAAACTAGAGATGGATGCAAGGCAACGTTACCCACGGTACAGAATCCGTATAATCGTAAAGACTCGATCCCACGGTGCCGAGCACAGGATTGGTAAGCGCCAATCAACGCCCTCATAGAGATTGCAAACTACAGGTACCAAATACGAAGTTTACGCAATTTTGGTCGTAAACTTCACTCCATGGTGGGGAGCGAGGCCTATCAAACACCTCTGCTGATCTCCCCGAATTTACGAATAAATTCTACCCGCATATGAGTTTTAAACCACAACCACCACGATGCTCCCCGAGGGGCACACCACTGCTCAGCACGACCAGTAACGATCGTGGACCACCTGACCACCCGTGGTACCAGATTAAGGACTTCGGTTAGACCTCGTATCCGCTAACCAACCATTAGGATACTACCAATTTGAGTTCCAAACAACTTAGGGCTTGGTGGACCCCGACGAAACTAAGATATAACTGTTGTGAATAGCGCCACAGACCAGTGTAAGAATTTACACCAGTCTGCAGGTGGAACCAGTCTAAAATCGCGTAAATGGGTTATGATTTCCTCACTGGGCAGAGCGAGGCCTATTCAATACCTCTTCCGCCATACGGCGGCAGTTAAAAATTGCATCAAGACTGAGTATTAAATAAAAAATAATATAAATTCTATGTTTATGCAGCACACAATATTTGGTCTTCCTAAATAAAAAGAATACAAAATGTCCCCAACATCTGTAGTAAAATAATTGTCCGATTTGAAACAGATTGGGATATTATCTTTAGATTACCATATCCATACCGAATTTATAATTTCTAGGATGAGTAACAAAAAAAAATTCGTAAGATAACCAAATTATTTTGAGTAGGCTTGTATGAGAGTCCGAAGATTCCAAAGAATCTCTTAATCTCCGAGATAAACGCTATAATACATAAAGCTATTTCGGCTTAGTATTTGAATGCTGTTATAAAATATATTAATGGTAAATACATTCTTACATATGCTTAATCTGTGTGTACCCTTTTAGGATCAAATATAAAAGTATCGCGCCCATATACATTTTTCCCCAATTTTTGAGATATATTAGTGTTTTTAGCTAAATTTCTACACAAAATTTTCATAAAAAACAGGTAATTTTTCTAAATTAAGGCATAAGTTGGTATAGGCTCCATATATACAGTGGTTTGATGTGAAACAAAAGTAAGTAATATCAAAGCATTTGTCCAAAAATCCACAATTTAGATTGAGCAAATTTGTACAAAAAAAAAAAAAAGGGAAAATCGTTAACTACGGTAAAACCGAAGATTAAATACACATAATAATTTCCTGTAACTTTTTGTTAAAACACTTTTGCGATTTGAAACTATTTTAAATAAATCTATTCAATAAATTTCTCATATGTTGATCTTCGAAACTTTTTATTAAGATCTTGTATAGATAAGCATTTGCGTGATTTATGCTTGTATGCATTTTGTTTGTCTGCTGTAATAAAGATATTATATATGATGTATTTTTTTTTTCATTTTTTAAATTATTTATACCTCCGACATTGTGCTACTTTAATTGTAACGTTGTAACAAGAATTTTTTGTTATTGTACTTTCTGCTTGTGAATTATATTTGTGCAATTGAGTTTTATTTAAATTGTATTGTATTTTTCTCTGATTCAATACGTTAAAATGTGTCGTTGAATATTTAAATATGCTTTTGCACCACTGTTTTTTTTTATATATGTATATAGTTTTCGTTTTTGTCGTACTACTTATGACAACCACAATTTTTTTTCACTTTTGCTTTTATTTATTCCACAAGAGTTTGTCTGTTTGTGGCTATTTTGGTTTTAGTTTTCACCTTATAATTTTTTGCACTTTGTTTTTTGATTTTTTTTTTTTAGTTTTTAATCCAATTAAAATGACACAGTAAACACTTTATTACACTTATGCTATAACAATCATAAAAAGATATTTATTTATTTTTCCGTACACTAGAAAACTTTTGTATTTTTTTAATTTTATTAAATTTACACTTTTTTATTTTTTCACTTTTTTTTTAAGCATAAAAACTGTTTCTATTCTTGATTATGTATACGCAATGTTGTTCGATATATGAAAAAACAAAATATTACGTATACGCAGCAGCAATGACAAATCCAATGTCAAATTTTTATAAAAATAAAATTTTAGCGTAAAATTTATACAAAAAAAAAAAAAAAAAAAATATTAAAAGAAAATTTATAGATATACAAATTCTATATGTGTATTTATGGCTTTTAGCTCTTAAGAAAATTAAAAGTATAAATTAAAAAATAAAAAAACAGATCTTTATAAAAAAACAAACATTATTAAAATCAATTTTACTAAACACTAACAAAGTGATAGTACGAGGTTAGTTTCATATAATAAAAACTTATCTACATTGTACTTCACTATTGTAGAACTAGGATTATTATGCGAAATATTCTGAGATTTGGCATTTATTGGAACATACGTTCGATACTATATAAATATGTGACCGTCAAAAGATTTGTTTCCACAACAATGGATCAAAGAAAAAAAAATTATGATCCCGAAATTAGCCATCTGGACAACATATTCGTCCAGGCAATTTTAAGCAATTCTGGTTCTTTGCAAAAGTTGGACGTAAGATCACTACAAGGTAAGCTCAGGCATTTTTAACACATATACCTAATTACCTTTGTGAATTTCTAATTATTATATCACACATATGCATTTGTTTACTATTGAACTAAATAAGCGTAAAGATGCGTGAAACCCTTTATTCGCAGACAACTTCAAAGAAGACCGTGTTTTTTTGCCCTGTATCTTAACTAGAACACGAAAAAACGTTAACTTCGGTAGCACCGAAGCTAAAATACCCATCCACGAAACTTTAATCATTTTCTTGAAAAATTAAAAAAATGGAAGGTGAGTTTGTATGAGGTCTATATGTTATAGTGGCTCGATCCTTGTCATATCGGTAGCATATTCCTAGGATAACACTAGAAGTTATTTTACACAGATTGGAGTGAATATATCCATAAATGAGAACAATTTTCATACAAAATCTGAAAAATGGGCGCTAGGTTTGTACGGGGGCCATATCAAAAAATGGACGTGGCACCCTTCTTTTGATGTTGAATGTCATTAGAAGTGTTTTTTACCTAATTTGTAGTAAATACATTCATAAATAATAACTATTTCCATACAAAAAATCGGAAGAAAGTGGCAAGTTTGTATGGGGGCTATATCTAAAAATGGGCGTGGCACCTTTCTTTTGATATTGGATGTCATTATAAGTGTTTTTACCCAAATTGTAGTAAATACATTCAAAAATATTATCTATTTTCATACAAAAAATTGGGAAAAAGTGGTAAGTTTGCGTGGGGCCTATGTCTAAAAATGGACGTACAACCTTGGTTCTGACATACAAACTGCCTAAGGTAAAAAAAAAGCTTAAATTAAAAATTTCAGTTTAATATATTTAAAACTTTCCGAGAAAAACGCATTGCAACAAACGGACGGACATGGCTAGATCAACTAATCTCGTCGTTCTGATCAAGAATATATACACTATATGGGGTCTCCGATGCCTCCTTTAACTTTCCGACAAACTGGTAATGCCCTTCACAATATTTGTGGCGATTATAAAAAGAAAGTGAATCTTCTATAAGCAAAACATCGGATCCGAAAAGACGAACAGCACGAATAATAGCTTACGATGTGTAATTTATGGGATCAGTGGGATAAGTTATAAATTTTGATGAATAAAATTTTACACACTGGTTTTTAATAGATATAAAAGAATGCAACAATAAGTTTTTTTTTTTTAATACATATGTAGTTCAGACAGATATTTCTTAATCTCATTGATCCTAATAAGTTCCCATTTAAACACTCAATATTTTTACTATCGAAAATCAAAAATATGATTATTGTGATTATGATGATTTTTTGCATCAATTTGAGGTTTGTTGGTCGAAATGCTTCGGAAATCGGGTTTAACGGATATTAATTTTTATTGTGATTGGTATGATACACTTGTATCATATGTGGCTCTTTAAATTCGATTTGGTGTAAAACATTTATTTTTGAGTCGTTTCACTTTCTTTTTTTTTTTTTTTTTTTTTTTTTTTTTTTTTTTTAATATTATTTTATTATTTATTTCTTACTATTATTGTTTAATTATTTTTATAGAATTATTTCAGTACTTTAATTATAAATTTTTTTTTTGCATTTTTAAATATATTTTCAATAAAAATTTCTGAGCATTTGCGCATAAAAAATATATATATTTATGTAACTAAAATTTTTTAAAATATTTTTCACTAGCACAGGTTTTAAACAAATCAAATTTGCGTCAGAATTTTTAGAAATTATTAATTTATTTTATTAACACAAAAAAAAAAATTTATGAACTTAAAAAATTCTGCGTAGATTATAAGCAAAAAAAAAAAACTATATAATATATATGTGTATATGAAAAAATCAAATAAAATTTTGGCACTACATTAGATATTAACACAAATTTTATAAATAAATACAACAATTTTTTTTTGTGATATTTATTTAAAGATACATTTTTTTTGTATATCTTATCCAAACAGTTTCTTTTCTAGAACAATTTCATTTCTAATAAACTTTAAATCCAAATAATTTATGTTGTTCTTCAGATTGCTATTAAACGATTATATTGGCTTCTTTATAATTTGATTACAATTTCTCATTAAATTTCTTAATTAATCCATTTGAAATTGTACAAACATGAGCACAAATACACAAATACAAGACTAATCAACACACACACACACAAACACAGATAAATATATATGTTGATATATAGATATACACATACGCCCGTATAGAATACGTAAATCGTTACGCTTCCGTTGCTTTAAACTAATTCGAAACGTAACACTATGTGACAACAACGAATACACAACAGCTCCGGCGATGTTATTCACAAAACGGAGGCACGACACAAACTAAATTCGCGTTTCGTTTGCCGTTTGCTATTCGCAGCAGAGAGACTTGCTAGCTTATTATTGACTATCTGGCTGCATGACTACTTGACTGACTGATTGACGAACTGACAGATTTGTGTGAATACCGCTACGCAGCTGAGCAAAGCAACGTCGTAGAGCGACATATGCTACATAAACTAAAAAATAAAAAAACTGAACGGATGTACAACTGAATAGATGAATAAATGTGTAGGTAAGTGGTAGCTATATTCCTAAAGACTATTCAATAGAGACATTATTACGTTTGACGTATGCTGGCAATGCTGGCAACACAGGTGTCGATACATAGAAGATTTAAAAGAAATAAATGTGAAAATTTTACTAAAGTAGAATTGAAGCTTTTAAGCTGATTAGTTATAAAACTAAAAAATAGTTATAGTTATTTAAAAAGTAGATTTTGGCTAACGATATTTTAAATATATGTACATTCGTACGTCTCAAACAATTGCTAGTCCAAAAAAAGCCTACACAATATTTTTTAGAAAATCTCACCTATATATATAAAAGAAAGTCGTGTTAGTTACACCACTTATAACTCAAGAACGGCAGAACAGATTTGGCTGAAAATTGGTAGGGAGGTAGCTTAGAGCCAGGAGACGGACATAGGATACTTTTTATCCCGGGATTTTGGAAAATTTTGTCCCGGGGCCTAATGGGGGCCTTGAAACCGGAAAAGCCATATCTTTGAAGTGAATAGACGTAGAGCCTTGAATCAGGGCTCATTTGAAAGATGGTTAAAAAACATTTTTGGCGTTCAAGGTGTTCAAGAAATTTCCGGAATTTGGACCTGGGACCCAATATAAATTTTTTGACCAATTTTTTTTTTTTTATTACAGGTGGCCGGGGCTTAATGGGAGCTTTGAAAAAAGTAAAATCTTTGGATTGAATAGACGTAGAGACTTAAAACTTGCCGCATTTGAATGATGGTTAGTCGTGTTTAGGGAATTCCAAAATTTGAACCCAAATTTTTGAACAATTTATATTTAGCCAACAAATAGAACAAAAAAAAAAAAAAACGCTAGCAAAGCCGCGGGTAGATTCTAGTTGAAAATAAAATCTTTTATTCTTACAAAAGTTATTCTGCAAAATGGTTACGAAACAAAATTGCAATTTGACAGATTTACTGAAAGAAGTTCTGGATTTATGTAAACAGAAATAAACTATGGCTAGATGGAAGTGTCTAGTTAATCTTATCAAAACTATAAAGAATATATAGAGTCTTTGACATCTTTTTTTTTACTTTTAACAAAATTTTTAGCGAAATACTAGCAAAATTTGATGAGACTTATATACAAATTTTGATCAATTAGTCTCATCTGAAAGTAATCTCATACCAAAACAAAGAAAAACGTTAACTTCGTTTCATAAATAATACTTATGACGTCTACGACGTCTCCGTTCCATAGAAGAAACGTGGATTTATTCACAACACTCGAGAGACTAAAGAGCATTTAAGGCAGAGAACTTCTCTTCGTGAAAGTGAACTACAGAAAGCTAAGGTGGGTCGTTCACACCACATTGATTCACAGATTCCACATTGATTTGGACTAGATTTAGATCTTTGGGTGGAACAAACGCATATTCTAAATTAAATCATCAGAATAGAAAAGAGATTATAAAATTTAAAAAAATTCTGGACCAAATGTATCGATCTGTAAGAAGACTATGTAGAGAATTTTTGCGAAAAAAAATTGTCTTTTGTTCAAATATAGACTAGCAAAATTTTACATTTTATATTAATCTATAAATCTGTGGTAAAAAGGATAAACTGCTTAAGTCTGATTTTACCGTTTTTACATGAGAGCACTTTGGAAGGGTAAAATAATTTGAAATTGTATGCAAAAGTGAGATTAAGCAAAAATTAATTTGTCCATAACTTCTTGAAAAATCGTCAAAAATAATTCAAATTATGGAGATCAGCGTAGTATTCTTATCTCAATATTTGCTTGAGTCTGCTTAAGAACTTTTTTATTTTTACCACAGATATATAAAATAGTAAAAATGTTTCTATGTCCGCGATTTTCGTTGAAACCGTCCAACCGATGAGAGCCAAACCGGTTACATTTGAAAGTAAGCAATGCAAGTAAGTTGAAATTCCACTAAAACAATGACTAATGCATATTCGGTTCATTTAAGAAGTCGATTTTCTAATTTTCAAAAAAAAAAAAAAAAAAAAAAAATGTTTCGCTTTTTTAACATAAACAAAAAAACATAAATAAAAAACAGCTGATGGCAGCTTTCCCCAATACATTATGGGTAAGATAAAAAAAAAGGTATTTTTAGTATGTTTTTAAGTAAGCCCCAGCCCATTTTGGTTGCAAACAAAAAAGGGAATAGTTAAAATGTCGTCAAAAAGAACTGAAATGGCACAAAACACAGCAGATGCGAAACGGAAAAGAGCTGAAAGAGCAGCCGAAACGCACGTACAACAAAAAATTATAAATTTAATAATATTTCACAATTTTTTTTCAGTGTATTCAACAAATAATACAAACAAGAAAAAACGTTGAAGTCGAGTATGCTCAACTGCCTGATACTCTATACCAAATCTTTACACACCGCAAGTTAAATCTTATCTAAGTTCCATATTTTTTTATTGGAATTTTTTACAAAAACTCCAAAAAAATTGGTCAAATTTGTATGGGGGCTATACCTACAATTTTTTTTTGTCCTACGCATAATGTGATATTTTATTGGCACTATTATATGCATAATTTATACAAAATTTGGAGTTCCTAGAATAAGAAACAAAGAAGTTTTTTATACAAAAACCAAAATTTTGGGGTAGATTTATATGAAGCTACCACGTTTTTAGGAGAGTTTCAAATATGGTCGCTCTATTTCTTATAGTATCTGAGATAATCTTTTTCATGCGGCAGACAGAAGGACGCACGAACAGGCGGAAAAAGCTTAATCGACTCTCCTTTCAATGCTCTGATCATGTTTATACTTTATAGGATCTATCATGTTTCCTTCTGCCGGTTACAAAAACTTATTATACCCTTTCTCTTCAGGAACAGGGTACAAAAATGCGCGGACATATTTTTATACCCGCCACACATAGTGTGAAGGGTATATTCAGTTTGTCTGAAAGTTTGTAACGCATTAAAGGAGGCATCGGAGACCCCATAACGTATATATATTCTTGATCAGCTCGACGAGACGAATCGATCTAGCCATGTCCGTCTGTCCGTCCGTCCGTCTGGTTGTTTCTTCGCAGTTCATTCGGTCAGTTTTAAGGATATTAAGCTGAAATTCAGAACTAAAGCTTTTCTCTCGAACGACTAAAACAAGTATGAAAATAAAAGTGTCACGCCCATTTTTAGGTATAGCCCCCATACAAACTTACATTTTTTTTCCGTTATTTGAATGAAAATAGCTTTTAATCATGAATGTATTCACTCCAAATTGGGTAAAAATACTTCAAATGTCTTCCAATGTCAAAACTAACGTACCACGCCCATTTTTAGGTGTATGCCCCATACAAATCTACCGCCCATTTCGAATTTTTGTATAAAAATAGGTATTATTTATGAATGTATTCACTGAAAATTGGATAAAAACACCTCTTATATCATCTAGTTCCAAAAGCAGGATGCCACGCCCATTTTTATGTATAGCCCCCATACAAACATACCAATTATTCCCGAACTTTTGTATGAAAAAGTACATTTATAAATGTGTATAGGCCATTGACGATCGCACATAAACTATTCAAAGATTCGTGTGGCGGGTATTTAAGCTTCGGTTCTACCGAAGTTAACGTTTTTCCTTGTTTTTTTAATTATGAAAGTAAAAGTCGCAATCAAATCTAAAGAAGCTAAAACGAATACAAGAAAAAAGTATTGTACAAGTAAATAAAAAATAAATATAACAATAATAATCTCAACACTACAAGCACGAGCAACAGATACTTTTTATATTGTATATAAAAATATAGATATATGCTACAAAATATTTAATAACAGCAAACAGATATATTGTACGCGAAAGACATAAAGACAGACAGACAAACAGACAAACGTACGATGAGCAGCAGCATTAGCAAACACGTAATTGTGAAACGCCTCAGAGCAATAATAAAACGATTGCCAGCAATCGAACAACAAATCGAAATAACCAACGTCTGCCTCCAGCTCATTCAAAAACAAAGACGCCAACGCTAAGACCGCCTAACAACAATTTATAAAGATTGACCGCAAAACCAAGCAACAGTAGCAACAGCAGCAGCAGCGGCAGCAAAATCTCATCAAATAAGACAAATAGTCAGACAAGAGCCTAGCCGCGTCATTGTGGAGCGACAGACAGGCAACAGTTGGTGCTTGACCGAATGATCAAAATTGTTTACGAATGCTCAATAATTGGCTCATATAACACTTTTTTTTTTTTTATATGTTATATTGTACGCACTTAGTGTGAAAACGGGTATTAACGATTCTTCAGATACTTTGCAATACAGCAAAGAAGATGTCAGAGTATCACATAAAATAAAATAAAGAATTATTAGGCAAAGTTGCTAGAAGTTTTGTAATGCATAACTAGAGTCTCTCTCTGATAAATATAAAAATGTTTAGAAAAGGCAATAAAGCGTATAAAACCTTCGGTTATATCTAATTCTCTTTCTCCTTTTTTTTTTTTTTTTTTTTTGCATTTTTTGTTTAGTCGCTAAAAAGTTTTCAGTTTATGGCATTGCTAATGTAACAAATCAATTTGAGTGTTTACACTTGCCGCATTGTAGATACGTCTTTGTCGAATGGGTTGGATATCATTTTATTTGACTTTTTCTTTTCTATTTGACCTAGAGATTTTTTATATATTTCTAATACAGCCTACATATGTCTTCATTTGTTTGTTTGCGAATATTAAATTATAAAATAATTAAGCCTAAACGCAGAGGGTTTCTTTTTAATTTTTGTGAGTAGTTCAAAAGTTTTTTCTTAGAATTTGCTTAACAAAGAAGATAATATTGAAGAACTCATAAATATTTTTGAAATACTTGATTAGTAAGGTTGATCAAAACCAAAAACGCGTTTTTTGCAGTTTTGAGGTTACGCGACAGACGGAAAAAAATTATTATCCAAAAAACGTTTTATGGCAATTGAAAGTACCACCCTTCCCCTTTTAAACCTTTTTGGATTTTTTCAAATATCTTTTTTTCACCGAAAAATCTCTATTTGAAATTTTACAATTAAGCGTAAAAGCGTTAAAGGGTTAATACGCTTAATTGTAAAATTTCAAATAGCGATATTTCGGTGAAAAAATATATTTGAAAAAAATCCAAAAAGGTTTAGAAGGGGAAGGGTGATACTTTCAATTGCCATAAAACGTTTTTTGATAATAAGTTTTTCCTTCCGTCACGTAACCTCAAAAACTGCAAAAAAACGCGTTTTTTGCACTTTTAGGTTAGGATATCTCGAAAACCAGACGTATAGGAGCAATTCAGAGCACGGATTCGGATTCAGCGCATCAAAATCCTTCGGGTGTGTTAGGTCCGGTCTCTGGGTCTAGACTTTTGTTAAATTTTGTCGGCCTGTGTTATTTCTTTAAATAATTCATAAAATCTACCATTTTGAGTGCAGAACAAGGAAAAACGTGGTGGATCCGAAGTTGAAATATCAGTTAAATAAGACTTAAAATACTTTATATGTTCACCAGGTGTTTAGATTAAATTTCATGATGAATTTGGTCAAATTTGTATGGAGGCTTTATGCTATATTAGCCAGATCCTTACCATATCGATAGTGTTCACTTTTACCAAATTTTAATTAGATTCATTCAGAAAAAATAAATGTTTTCATACAAAAATTCGAAAAGGGGCGGTAAGTTTGTATGGGGACTATATCTGAAAATGGGCGTGGCACCTTAGATTTGACATTAGATGACATGAGAAGTGTTTTTACCCAATATGGAGTGAATACATGCGTAAAAATACATATTTTTATACAAAAATTCGAAAATGGGCGGTAAGTTTGTATGGGGACTATATTTAAAAATGGGCGTGGCACCTTGATTCTGACATACAAACAGCCTACGACCTAAAAAAGCTTAAGTTTAAAATTTCATGTCAATATCTTAAAAACATTCTGCGTAAAACGCATCGCAACGAACAGACAGACGGACATGGCTAAATCGATTCGTCTCATCGAGCTGATCAAGAATATACGTACTTTATGGGGTATTCTATGCCTCCTTTAAAGTGTTTAAAACTTTTCGACAACGACAACGATCTTAACCTATTCTCAAACTTTAAATGGGAAAGAACCTTAACTTTCTTGATATGAAGTTTAAGGTTATGATATATTGTGCCCAGTGGGCCACTTTTGGTAAGCAGAACTGGCGCTGTGGGACGAAGCATACGTTATGTTACGGTGCCAAAATTGACTACTCATACAGATACCATGAACGGCGTTGGTTGCTTAAAACAGCAGGACGGTGGACCTGAAAATCGTTATCTGCTAAGGAGTGTGTAACAACTCACCTGCCCAAGCAACTAGCCCTTAAAATGGATGGCGCTTAAGTTGGATACCTATACATTACCGCTAAAGTAAATGATTTATAATATGTAAAAGTATTATAAATTTTAAAACTTTAGACAATAAGAGGGTGCATAGAAGTGTTACGCGTAAGCCTGCATGGAGCCGCCATTGGCACAGATCTTGGTGATAGTAGCAAATAATCGAATATGACCTTGGAGGACTGAAGTGGAGAAGGGGTTTCGTGTGAACAGTGGTTGATCCCGAGTTAGTCGGTCCTAAGTTCAAGGCGAAATAAAATTTTTGGTAAAAATAGATATTATATTAAAAATATTAATTAAAATATTTAAATTTTTTTAAAAAAAAGGGAAATATTTTTAAATAGGAAAAAAAAAAAAATCTAAATTTTTTTTGTAAAAAAATATTATATTTATAATAATAATTAAAAAAATAAATAAATTTTTTTAAAAGAAAAGAAAAAATTTTATAATAAATATATTA
This sequence comes from Leucophenga varia, assembly GCA_018903435.1. Taxonomy (NCBI): domain Eukaryota; kingdom Metazoa; phylum Arthropoda; class Insecta; order Diptera; family Drosophilidae; genus Leucophenga; species Leucophenga varia. The sequence goes on from JAEIFJ010000848.1 coordinate 248,628, forward strand.
TTAATAAAGGCGGCAAAAGAAAAAAAAATTTCTGTTTTATAGTCGTACTACCATGGAAGTCTTTCGCAGAGAGATATGGTAGATGGGCTAGAAGAGCATGACATATACTGTTGTGTCGATATTTTCTCCTCGGACCTTGAAAATTTATGGTGGGGACACGCAAACTTCTCAACAGGCCGTACCAATATCCGCAGCTGGTCTCCAAGGTGAAGAGTCTCTAGTCGATAGAATAATGTAGGTAAGGGAAGTCGGCAAATTAGATCCGTAACTTCGGGATAAGGATTGGCTCTGAAGATTGAGATAGTCGGGCTTGATTGGGAAACAATAACATGGTTTATGTGCTCGTTCTGGGTAAACAGAGTTTCTATCATTTATGGTAGTTTCTTGTTCCCCGGATAGTTTAGTTACGTAGCCAATTGTGGTGACTTCTCTTGCTAAAATTTTAATATTTAAATTGATTGGGTAAAACCAATTATACGGGTTTATTTATATTAATTTTTTTTAATTAATAATTTTTAAGAATAAAAAAAAATTTTTATGAGAAGATGCTAAACAAAGCAAAAAAAAATTAATTTTTTTTTTTTTTTTGATTATTTTTTTTAAGTGGGAGCTTAATAAAAAAAAAAAAAAAATTAAAAAAATTTTAAAAAAAAAAAAACAAGACAATGTATAATAAAAAAAAAAAAAAAAAAAAAAAAAAAAAAAAAAGAAATCGATAACTAGCAATAACTACGTATTAAATTCTAATCGTTCGTTATTTACACTATTAAATAATTGTTCAAGAGTATACATTTAAATGTCATGAGATCACAACAATAAAAACAAATAGAACATAATTGTTTAATTGCTTAAATAGTCAACCTTTTCATTTGAGTAGGTTACAATCTTTGCCATTTCACCCATAGTAACACATCTTTGTAACATTCAAGATGTCAAGACGCAACAATAATAAACAACGAAACGGAAGAGTGTATGGCATAAGCAAGTACCAGACAAGAGCGTAGAATAGGAATGTAAAGTGTCCTTAATGTGCCCTAGATTTTTTTTTTTTATAGCAAATCTAACCTCGTAAATGTTTTTTTTTTTTTCGTGTACTCAAGCTGCTACTTTGTTTTGCTGCCGTAAGCGTTAAATTAGATTTTTTTTGCTTATTTAGAATTTTTGCCAAGTGTAATTAGCATTTTTGTTATAAATATTTTTCAAGAATTTAATCTCTTCTAAATGGCTGATGTCAAAAAGCGCATATTTTGTACTAAACCGCTTAAAACAACAAAGTAGGTCAATCAGGAATAAAATGGTCATTGCTGTTGGCTGACGCTGTAACACATCAATTAAAACGAGCGGCACACATTTTGTGCAACATCATTTTCCATATTCTCATCACAGTCGCATCATAATCAACAATAAACAGTGACACCGCCACATTCCACGTTGTTTATACTCATAAAAAAAAAAGGGTTAAAGGATACCTACCTACCTAAATAAAGGAGCCCTACGGTTAAATCGTACCCGACAGCGACATTCATCGTTCGCTTGCCAGTGACGTTTAATTAAAGCTAAATTTAATATGAGACGCGTTGAGTTTGCTGCCGCATATTAAATTCGCATGAATACATTTTTGCTTTTGCTGCCGCATGCTGTTGTTCTCGTTGTTGTTGTTGTTGTTTTCTGCTGTCGCAGCGGAAGCGGAAGCACCATTTAAAATTTTTATCGGTGTCAAAGGAGCACACAAATGAATGAATCCTGTTCGTACTCTGAATGTCCTTGTGTGAGTGGTGTACGTTAATCGAATTAATTAAAATTATGAGCAGTGGCGCATGTTCAAACGCAAAAGTATCAAAATAGAAAAAGAATTTAACGAAATTCAGCGAAAATAGCTTATAAATTATTAAGTTGTTTATTATACCCTGTACCCAAAGTGTAAAAGGGTATATTAAGTTTTGCAAATGTATGTAACCGACGGAAGGAAGCTAGATAGATCCTATAAAGTATATATATTCTTGATCAGCATTGGAAGGGGAGTCGAACTAGCTATGTCCGTCTGTCTGTCCATACCTCTGTCATGTCTTCTGCCGTATGAAATCGATTATCTCGGAGTCTATGAGAGATAGAGCTTCCATATTTCAAACTTAGACTCTCCTAAACCATCAAGTGTGCACTTGCAAACGGTTTATCACTAACCTCATTTTCAGGGGTACCCCCCATACAAGTCTATCCCAAAATTTTTGAAATTTTTGTATAAAAAACGCTATTGTTTCTTATTCTAGGAAGTCCAAATCTAGTAAAAACTTGCCTCTAATAGTCACAATAAAATAGAACAATATGGGTAGGACCAAAAAAATTTTAGGTTTTCTGTATGAAAATTTTGTATAAATATATTCAATACAATGAGAAAGTGTAATAAGATAGCAATTATCTTAGTTTGTCAGAAAGTTTTTATTCCATCAAACAAAATATCGTCCAAGACCCCATAAAGTGTATATTTGCATGATTATTTTGTCGAGAGCACTTTAGGAATGTTAGCCATGTCCATCTGTATGTCAATATTGATACTTTTCCTTCACTCAGTTTTGAAGATATTGATCTAAAATTCGAAAAAGCTTTTCTTGGCTCTAGGCAGTTTTCTATGTTGAATACCAAAAAAATTTTCCAACAAAAAATTTAAAAATTATGGTAGATTTTTATAGAGATTACTACTTAATGAATTAGAACAAGAAAAAACGTTAACTTCGGTTGAACCGAAACTAAAATACCTGTTACACAACACTTTTAATAATTTATATGTTCATTAGGTGCTTAGATTAAATTTCGAGATGAGTTTGGTTAAAATTGTATGGAGGCTTTATTTTATATTAGCCTGATCCTTACCACATCGATAGTGTTCACTTAGGCGGACATTGGAATTGATATTACCAAATTATAATTGGATTCATTCAGAAAACATAAATGTTTTCATACAAAAACTCGAAAATGGGCGGTAACTTTGTATGGGGCTATGCCTAAAAATGGGAGTGGCACCTTGAATTTGATATTGAATGACATAAGAAGTGTTTTACCCAATTTCGAGCAAATTTATTCATAAATAATAAATATTTTCATACAAAAATTCGAAAACGGGAGCTAGGTTTGTATGGAAGCTATTACTTGATTTTGACATACAAACTGCCTAGGACCAAAAAATACTTAAGTTTAAAATATTACGTCAATATCTTAAAAACATTCTGAGTAAAACGCATCGCAACTAACAGACAGATGGACAGACAAACGGACATGGGTAAATCGATTCGTCTAATCGAGCTGATCAAGAATATATATACTTTATGGAGTATCCGATGCCTCCTTTAATGCGTTACAAACTTTCGAACAAACTGAATATACTCGTTTACACTATGTGTAACTGGTATAAAAATAATTTGATATAAAATATCTGCCAAGAGTTCTGGAGAATATAAGTTTAAAGTTTGGTGGTACTATTTCCAAGATCGGTTGTCTCATACGAGCATGGCAAGATCGACTTAGCTTTCTATATAGATCTAGGATGTGTAAATATACTGCTTCTGCCAGTTACATATGGACAAGACTCTAAAATCACCATAACTCGAAAACTATTAAAGACTCCATAATTGTTTTTTAAAAGAAAGATGATTTTGTAAGCAAACGTTAATGCATGTTTAAAAATTATAAAAAAAGTCTTCTACTTCTCTAAACATTTTTTTAAAATGTTTTTAAATTTTTCTTTTTTTGTTAAAATATTGAATTTTTTTCAGTCTAATATAAAATTTGACTGTATTAAATTTACTATATTGCCTGTAATTTTTATTAAAATCCATCTATTAGTTTCGAAAATATTAATTTTTTAAAAAACATTACTGCGATTTTAAGATGGTGTCAAATTTTTTCAATGTAGGACTTATAACTATAGATGATTTTAACAACACGGAATTGATACTTAAGATCATTACGTTTTTATTTTATTTTTGTTTGCGGTGTATTAATACTCCAAATTTTATGAATTTATCTCTTATAGTCTCCTGGATCTTTGCACATCTATGGCAGACATACAGCATGATGAACGGATATAGCGATATGAACTTTTCTTTCAGAATATATATTTTTAAAGGGCTTTCACGAATTCTACAACGTGTTACACATGAATATTTAATTATCCTACGGGTACAGCAGAATAAATAAATGAACAAATTCCGGTTAGGTATTTACCATGAACAAAAAACTGGGATTTCATAAACAAATTTTTAAATTTCCAATTGAATGAGTTTACCTATAAAATATTTATTATTGCTTTTACAAGCATTTGAAATAGAAAACCCTAACTCTTCATGCTCGATTGCTGATTGTGTACATTATTTTGTTGCCAAATATATTCGAAATTTATATTTATTAAGGCAAAAACATTTCATGGCAAGGACAAAATAATACAGATAGAATAACAACTAGACCGACAGACAGACAGACAGACAAAACGACAACTGGAGCAACAGCAACCAAACAAAAAGGATATCAATATCTGTCTGTAGGTCACCAGTAACGTTTTCAGCGAACGGTGCTATCAATATGGATGTCAAATGTGTGAAGAGCTGTTGCCAAAGGATATTAGAGCAAAAGGAAATAGAACGAAGAAAAGCGCAAAAATCCTAAAAAATGAAAACAAAACTCAACAAACAGACGAACGGACGGATGGAGAGATACATTTGCAATGAAATAATTTCAACTCTGTCATTTTATTGCTTCTTGTTTTGAGACGAGAAAATGATGAGAAAAGCTTTTTACCACTTACTTGGCTTCCTTCCGTTCATTTTCTATCATTCTTCTCTTTTGTTTGTTTGTTTTTTTGTTTTTGCGCATCTTAATGTTCTAAATTGAAAGTGTAATTATTTTATAGTTGAAACAGAATACTATGTATAAGTAGCTTCGATGATGACGTCATTAAATAACTTGGGGGAAATTTTAAATAGAACTTTTGACATTTAAATGAAGTATGTATCCCAAAACGAACCTTTATTCATTTTTTTTTTTTACTTCGAAACTTGTTTCAATTTTGATAATCATTTTCCAGATGTCAATCTATATAATTGTGTATATATTTAGTTTAATCCCATATCACTGCCAATCGTAGTTAATGGAATTTCAAATATCTCTTCCGCACTTAAATTTAGAAATTCTGTCAAATAAATTCGTTATTCGCATAAAAACATATGTCATTCTTGATGAGTTTATTTCTGTCATTGTTACAAGACATCACAAAAAATGTTTACTACTGCTAGGTATGGAGCTCCCAATGGTATATATCACTCTCTCTATTTACATTAGACTCAGTCACAGTTAGAAACTTGTGCCCAATTTGATATAAAAAAATAACATTTTATACAATACAACTAGGAGGTAAGTAAACTAGGAGGGAAAAACTTAGTCATTCAGGCTGAAAGTTACAGATACGTTTGCAGTAATTTCGCAAAGCGTATTCCAATTTTCTAAATATTTAATACAAAACAAAAAAAAAACAAAAAAAACGACGGAAAGTATAAAAGCAAAAACAACACATTTGCAGAAAAGTTCTATAAGCTTCTTAATGGATACGCAAACAAAATTTATGATTTGGCTCAGCTAAAGTTTCATTTTCTATGCAAACAAAATACATAATAAATACGCGTAGGAGACTATGCCAACGTATTAGTAAACATATATAAAATAAATATATGATTTCTTAAATATTTAATTTAAAATATTTAAGAAAAGAAGAAATCTAGATCGATAATCGTTTTTCTAAGACAGAAATGATAGTTTTAAAACAGTATAAGTCTGAATGGACTAGACTTGTCAAATTAAAAATCTGACTAAGCCAATAGTTGTGAGAATGGTTTACGAACATTATATCCAAAACTACGAAATTCGCTATGTAACATTGTCTATATTTAAAGAAAGTTCTAACAAATTCTATAGACGTCAACATTTTGTAGAAGCTTGAAATTTTTATCAATTCAGTATTTTTCTGTGAATGTGACCTGGTACCTAAAAGTTTGTACCGCATTAAAGGGACATTGAACACTCCATAAAATGTATATATTTTTGATCAGTCAAATTTTTGGGCCTAAAAAAAGCATGTCCATGTTGGATGTCTTTTTTTTTTGGGCATAGTCTTGTTGATTTCAAAATATTCTCTGTGTGCTTTAACATCCTTTCAAATAAATTTTTATACCCTATACCCAAACGGTATCGGTCGATATAGCTATGTGTGTCTGTTTATCCTGCTGTCTGCCGTATAAAAACGTTTATCTCGGAGACTATAAAATATAGAGTCACCATATTCCAAACTTAGACTCTCCAAAGCCGTCAAGTGATCACTCACAAACGGGATTTCTCTAGCCTAACTTTAAATGGTATCCCCATACAAAACTACCCCAAAGTTTTGAATTTTTGCATCAAAACTTTAAAGTTACGCAATCAAGGAACTCTAAATTTAGTAAGAATTTTGTCAACAATAGTCCTTATTTATAATATTCCAATGTGGGTATAGCCCCTATAAAAATTTACCCTAATTTTTTTTACTTTTTGTTCAAAAAAAGTAAGAAATATTTGGGTACTGGGTTTCTTGAAGTCGAACATACTCGACTTCAGCGTTCTTTCTTGTTGAAACTAAACTAGTTAGCCCATTATTCCTGAGTTATAAAGCATTTAACTGGCAAATCATTAAATGTAAATAAAAATTCAAAATTTTCAGTTTTTACATCTCGCATAATCAATCGTCTGTGCGGTAAGTTTTTCTCAAAAAATATCTTTAAAATCTGGCGGATCTTACGATGTAACAATCTAGCGATCAATTCGGTCGCAGCATCTATGGTTTTACCATTATAGATAGTCTTTACGAAATTCGCCGAAAAACAACATGAATATACATTTGAATCCTTACTCCCTAAAGTTAGAATATGTGTGTGATATAAAATCCATAAATAAATATAACTACTAAATATATAACACTAGTTTACACCAAAAAAAATGGTTTTTCATGGACCTATTACCTGTATTTTGGAGTGTAGATTACAAAAACAAGAAAAACGTTAACTTCGGTGGAACCGAAGCTGAAATACCCGTTACACAACACTTTTAATAGTTTATATGTTCACCAGGTGCTTAGATTAAATTTCACGATTAATTTGGTCAAATTTGTATGGAGGCTTTATGTTATATTTGCCCGATCCTTACCATATAGAAAGTGTTCACTTAGTGGACATTGGAATTGATTTTACCAAATTTAATTGAATTCATTCAGAAATAGTAAATGTTTTGATATAAGAACTCGAAAAAGGGCGGTAAGTTTGTATGGAGGCTATACATAAAAATGGGCGTGGCGCCTTAGATTTAACATTGGATGACATAAAAAGTGTTCTTACCCTATTTGGATTAAATATATTCATAAATAATACGTATTTTCATACAAAAAATCGAAAAAAGCGTTAAGTTTGTATGGGGGCTATATCTAAAAATGGGCGTGGCAACATTATTTTGATATTGGATGCCATTAGTAGTGTTTTTACCCTATATTGTAGTAAAAGCATTTATAAATAATAACTTTTTTCATACAAAAAGTCGAAAAAAAGTGGTAAGTTTGTATGGGGGCTATATCTAAAAATGGGCGTGGCACCTTGGTTCTGGTATACAAACTAACTAGGAGCACGAAAAGCTTAAGTTATGAATTTCAGGTCAATATCTTTAAAACTTTCCGAGTAACAGCCATCGCAACAGACAGACGGACAGACAGACGGACATGGCTTAATCGATTCGTCTCATCGAGCTGATCAATAATATATATACTTTATGGGGTCTCCGAAGTCTCTTTCAATGCGTTGCAAACTTTCGGACAAACTGAATATACCCGTTTACACTTTGTGTAACGGATATAATGAACAGCAAACTTTTTTAAAAATATTCTAGAAACAAAACATGTTTTTGGCACTTTTTCAGATACTTTTGTGGCCATTTTAGAAATATACTCCCAAAAATACAAGGAAATAGGCGCATGAGAAATCAAATCCCGAGATAAAGTCAATATTTTTACATTAGTGTAATAAAACAATAAAATTATATATTTACCGTTTTATTTGTCATTTTGATGTAATTCAGAATAATTTTATTCAAATAAAATTTAATGTTTTTTTCCGTTAGTTTATTTAACTCAATAAATTGTCAAATTTACACAATAATACGATGAGTAGTTTTAAAGCAATTGTCAAATCGCGTGCATTTCAAAATAGACCGTTTAAAGATAGAACGCCTTGTAAAAGGACTTAACAATCAACACAATTTAACAGTTATTGTCAACACACCATGACCGTTATAGCGTAAGTTTCATATAACTTTAAGCGTTACGACTATTGACGACGTCGTTTAGGATATATTTACTAAATAAATTAGGCAATTGTCATCAACGTAATAAAACAATCAATCAATCAATCAGCAAATGAGCAAGCACAAAACACAAACACTTTGACATTTGCTATATCAATAGAAATAAAAATAAAAACCGCACAAAATTCACTTAGGCATACGCACACACGGATTCCAGAGTCGTCAATACTATTAAGTATGACGTAGTCCTTTGCCGGCGGAATGAATTGCAGGAATTAGCTCAATTTGCGACAAGTTTATAATAAAAAATAGAAAACGATGTATTGAAACGTGTTGTCTAGTTAGGATAATACAGATTTTATTTTTTTTTTTTCAATATTGTTTCACAGCATCAATAGTTTTTTTTTTCAGGATTACAAAAAAACTGCTGTCACACCGTCGGCAAATGTAAACGTAAACGTTCTGTAACTGACTAACCAATAACGGACAACTCAACTCAACTCAAATCAACTCAGGATGAACCGAAGTCAGCTGAACTCAACTCGACTAACAATTTCCTCCTCAAACCTGCGACGCGAAATGTTGACGACATAATGACCTTCACCAATACAAAATGCCGTGCTGAAGGCGCAGATGAGGATGAAAGAGCGCATAACAGGAGCCAACAAACCATAAAGGATGTGCTTAAAACAAAAACAACAATGCAAAATATAAAGTTTTCGCACTCACATAAACACATCACGCACACATTTATAAAATGGCGCCAACGATATGGCAAAATCTCAGTTTGTATGAGTGTGAGTATACATAATGGAGAGAGTGAAAGGAGAGAGAGAGAGAGAGAGAGAAATGATTACACATACATCTACACGAGTACGTGTCTAACTGTGTATGTTGTGTGGTAGTGAGAGTGCGCGAGAGCGAATGACACTCGTAAGCTTTTTTCAAGTGCAAAATCGCCATTAATTTGCATTGGTATGAAAAATGTTTATGTATTGCAAATATTTAGATGTACATGTACGAAGCTACAATAACATTCAGTGGCGGTTTGAAGTTGTAAATATTGTACATGAATAAAGCTTCAATTTTAGAGATTTAATGTTTCAATTTTTCAAGAGTTTTTGAAAAGTAATGTTTGTCTTATTTTTTTTTTGTATTTCTGGCAATACTCGAGTTCTTCGTTAGTTGCTATTAGTAATGAGTGGACCATACAGCAAGTTGGGTAGAACCTTCCCTTTGAGGATTTTTGAAAATACATATGTTTCTTTCTTAGTGGGTGAGTTTAGAATGGCTAGCCTGTGCTTGTTCTCACAATACACAACTAGTAACCTTTTGGAACAGCGTTCAGGTTGACGTATGAAGTTGAAAAAGAACATCGACTTAAAATCTGCTTGTTACCAGAAACAATTAGAGTATTCACAAGGTCTTGCAACAGTGCAAAATATTATGCGGTCTTGCTGTCAATAAATTAAAATGTTGTTATATCGCCATTTGACGCTTTTTGGTAACGCTTGTTTTTACTCGTCTTTTCGACAACCCCTCTGGTTTAAAGAGTTTCACTTCAATAAAAAATAGTTGTTTTTTTACTAGTGCACGACACAGACCCTTGACCAATAATTTCTTTGTATCTCTATAATAATAGTCAAAAAAGTCAATGTCTCGAAAAGCAGATTGTGCGGAGTTGTTTTATTTTTCAATTTCTCGGTTGTCGCAAATAGTTCTTTTTAAATATTTTTGTGACACCAAACAGCTTTTTCAACACCTACTTTCCAATCAATCATACTTTTGGATTGCATGGAACCACGTCCACCGCACATTTGATCCACTAGATCATGTTCTTCCAGTTCCTAGCAACACGAATTTATTTCATTTCTCTAGATCAAATATTCGAAAATATGTATATAACAATTTTTTTTTGTATCGTTTATATGAGGCCACGCCCTCGCCCTTTTTTAAAGATCATATTTTTTTTTATACCCGCCACACATAGTGTGAAGGGTATTATCAGTTTGTCGGAAAGTTTGTAACGCATTAAAGGAGGCATCGGAGACACGATAAAGTATATATATTATTGATTAGCTCGACGAGGCGAATCGGTTTAGCCATGTCCGTCTGTCTGGTGTTCATCTGTCTGTTGCAATGCGTTTTTCTCGAATAGTTTTAAAGATATTGACCTGAAATTTTAAATCTTTTTGTGCTCCTTTAGGCAGTTTGTATGTAAGGAACCAAGGTACCACGCCCATTTTTAGATATAGCCCCCATACAAACTTACTATTGTTTAATTTAGTTATTATTTTAAATGTATTTACAACAAATTGGGTAAAAACACTTCTAATGGCATCCAATATCAAAACAAAGGTGCCACGCCCATTTTTCATATGGCCTCATACAAACCTAGCGCCCATTATTCAGATTTTGCATGAAAATAGTTCTTATCTATGGATATATTCATTCTAATCTATGTAAAATCACTTCTACTGTTATGCTATGAATATGCTTGCGATATGACAAGGATCGGGCCACTACAACATATAGACCCCATACAGACTCGCCTTCGATTTTTTTAAATATTTGTAAAAAACAATAAATTTCTGTATCAATTCTATGGAGCCCACTCCCACCGTCTATTTTGCCAAAGCTATATACCGCCAGTCTTTTAAGTTGGACAAAAAAATGCTCATCTACAAAATTTCATAGAAATCGGTTGAGTTGTTTCGGAGACTTTCAAAAATGAACATTGTGTCATGAGATTTTTATATAAAATAAATACAAAGAATTTGATACATCCGCCACTGTGCTTTTTTTCCCGCTGTTTGTAAACTCTTTTTGATGTACAATTCGGTGGAGTAAAAAGGCTCGAAAAAAATCAAAGCTATTTCTTTTATAATTCTCTTTCTGAGCAAAATTTTTAATATTTTATGTTTTTTTGCATTCCGTTGTTTTGAAGCTTTCACAGGGTGACACAATATACTACAATAAAAAATGTTGATATATAGTTGAGAAATTTTAGCTTAAAATTCAGAGAAATAAACAAAAACAAAATATGCACTTGGAATGTATAATTGAAAAAAAAAGTGTTCGATTGAAACTTGTTGCTAGATTTAGAGATGCCAAAAAAGTTGGGAGGAAAACAATTCTATTCGAAATTTTCGAAGAAATAAGACAAGTAAAATTAACTAAAATGTTCGTTATTACAAATTTTTCATTGTTTTGCACAATTTTATTGTGATTAAAAAAATTAAAAAAGTGTTAGTTAGGGTAGAACTATGATATCCTAAAAAAAATGAATGAAATTTTCTACATGCTTGAATCAAATGTAGTAAAAATACTAAGGCTACTATTTACTAATAGTAAAATTATACTGATTTTTCGATTAAAAAAATTTTCTAGATTCAGTGTTTCTTCGAAAAACATTCTTTGAGTACTAAAAATTCTAATTTTTGAATGACAAAGTAAATTGTCTGGTTCATGGGTCAACTATAAAAAAGATATTTATAGATCGATCTGAAGATTAGTAGAAGGATGGTTGTTTATCATTATTTTAAAGCAATATTGAAAATGTAAAGTCTTAACCTTCACACATACAGATAGACGGACGGCTTTACTGACATTTATAAATCAATTCGCTTAGTCGAGGCCATTTGAAGAAGTAGCCTCCATACAAACCGAATATTTTATATTTTTTATATGAATAAATATTTATGTATGAAGTTTTTTTTTTTACAAATTGAAGACACCATAAAGTATATATACTTTTGATCAGCTCGAGAAGAACTTTCGATCTAGCCATGGCCGTCTATTTGTAGTTACACGACTCATTCGCTCAGTAGTAATGATATTGACCTGAAAGTCGAAACTTAAGCTTTTCACAGACTTCACAACTTTAACATATATGTTTAAGTTTTTAAATGATTTAAATGGTTGATTTGTGAAGTGATTTGTTTCATATATGTTAAAAATCACTGCTTATAGCAACCCATATTCAGAAAAGGACCCATGGTGAAGGTGGTATTCCTAAAGCATATAGCCCCCGTCTAAATCGTACGCCAATTTTTGAGTATTTATATGAAAAATATTGTAATTTATGAAGTCATTTATTTCAAATATGGTCCAAATAATTCTAATAGCAACCCATGATCACAGTAGAATCTTTGTATCATACAGTCACCGTACAAACTGAAATCCCATTTTTAGTATTTTTCGAGAACATTTAGTCAACATATCGTGTGACAGTTAAAGCTTTTCTCTATTTTAATTAATTTTAATCGGAGTAAAAAAAAAACTATTGTAACCAATAAAATTACTATTGTAAAGATCTTAATTAATTCATTTATACATAAAAAGGTAAATAATCAAAAAAAAACAAGTATCGAGTCGACTTACAATATCCTCTTCCGGTATGGTTGTACAGGAAGTGCGTACATGACGTACTCGATGTGCTGCATCCAAGCTAAGACGATGCTCTGCATGCTCAATACCGCGTGGAAATATATCACCTGCGGCGGCGCCAACTCCACTAACATCACCACCACCTACGCTCGAAGCACGCTCACCACGACCACTAAGAAAACTCGCGCCTACACCACCTTCAGAAAAAGAACGTATACGTATGGTACCATTCTCATCTGTTGTCAATGCAACCGACTTAAAACGGTCGATAACAGCATCCTGGAAACTGATTTACACTCAATGAATTGCCCATGGCGTTTCAAAAGTCCGAGACCAATTTTATCGCCTTTTGTATGCTTTTTTTATTTGATAATAGATTGACTTTGCCTTTATACGTGTATATATATAATGTTTGGTTGTTTTGATTTTAAGCGAATTAAGCGATGACAATAATATACAAAATCAATCTCGGCGTGCTGTTTGTAACACTGACGCCAGGATGTACACAGGAAAAACGATACAAAATATTGTTCCGCACGAAACGAGCTTGTTTATTAAACTGAAACAAGGAAGATATTCAACAGGCTACAGCAGCAACAGCAACAGCAGCCGACAAACTCAATCAAAGGCAAAACCATGAAAAGCAAGCAGCAGCAGAAAGCGACCAGAACCAACACTAAATAACGACACGCGACGTAGGTGTGGAAAGGGTAGGTTATGGCTAACTCAGAAGCTGTGAAGCCTTTTCTAAATAAATAATAAAAGCAACGCATGGTGCGGTGTTCATGATGATGATGATGGGGTTAAACTTTACTCCTTGTTTAGCGTACGGGGTGTTGTTGTACTTGTGTTCTTTTGCTCCCGGTTACACACACACACACACACAAAAAAAGCCAATACACAAACATGCACACGCTTACGGGCAAACAATAGACACAAACAACAACAAAATGAGTTTCGACGGATGTGCTAATGTGCATGCAATAGCTCACAAATATATTTGTTTATGTATGTGAATACATACATTTGCACAAACATGTGTTGGCGTTTGTACGTACGTGTGTGTATGTATGTATTCATTCACTCTCTGCCCTAACGACCAATAGATTAGGGTGTCGCATGCTTCTTCGTGCTCTATTGTGTTCGTTTATGGCGGTGGTCGTGGTCGAACTGTAGGTCGGTTGAATTGCTCAGAATATGCAGTCGACATTGTCGCATCATCGTATCTATTTTGTGGTAAAGCTGGACAACAACAGGTGCCTGGATAAAATGCAGCAGACGCTACAACAACAACAACAACAACAACAAAACTTGCAACTGCGGCGCCAGCCACATTTAAAGCTTCAGTGCTGCCAGATAGAATTTTTTTTTTTTATATAGGCATTACATTTCGGCATATATACAGTAATATTACCCTACCGAAAAATTAAATGCACACAAATTTTATATACCCGAAAAGTATGCTATGGTTTCTTTATGTGAAGCAATTAAAAATTGCACATTTGCACATTGAGCAATTTGGGCAAAGGCTACCCTTAATATTTTGCACAGAATGAACTTCAGCTGATTCAGTGTTGCTTTGTTAATAAAAAAAAATAAAAAGCTAGGGAAAATTTTGAGCAAATTGCAACTTAAGTAGAGCTCTTATTAAAATCTTAAAAAAAAAACTTATTATTTATTCATATTTTTTTTAGAATATTTGACGAATGTGTTGATTTGTAGCTAAAAATTAACCGAAATGTTTATGTTCTATGGAGTAATACTTTTATACAGTCAAAGGTGTCAGCAAAATTAAGTTTAATTTTTATTGTATAGATCATCTTAATTTAGAAGTTAATAACCTGTTCCTTTAATAAAAAAAGGAACCGAAGCAAGGAACGAGTTATATTGTACAAAAACGACTGAAAATCGCATACCAAGAAATGCAGCCGATTGGGCAATATAACTGATCCGTTTAATAGTTCATCTGAGCCCTTCTCTCGCTTATTTTAGAAGAACGAATTAGAAGAAACAAGAAAAAGAATATACCAAAAGAAATTATTGAAATTTTTTAGCTTATCCGAAATTATGGATACTAGGAAATTAATTATTTATTTGGCAAAAGATGTGATCTTTTCAAAGACAGAAAAAAACATTTTCATAAGCTTTTCTTTTTTTCCAAAAATCCGCTTCAAAAAAGGACACAACCGGCTAAAAAAAACGTAAGATATCTATAAATGAAATGAAACAAAATTATTCGGATTGGCTTGAAGCTTTTTAATTGGAAGTTTTTGAGGCTACTGAATTAATATAGCAAACAGAAACATTAAAAATCTATTTGATTCTCCTGAAAATTATAACTAGGAGGTTTTAGGAATCTGACATAAATGTTTTAAACCCGTAAAAATTTTTAATTTTAAAAATTTCATACAATATTTTCCAACCGCGACTCAAAAAACCCCAGAGAACCAAGTTTCAAGTCAAAGCAACGTGCTGGAGTATGAATATCAACTAGTTAAATTTAAGAGCGTTTTTGAGAATACTTGATTTCAAACGTAAGGGGTCCTTTTTAACTGTTCAGATCACATATAATTAATTTTGCATAGGTATATACGTAGTATAAATCGAATTTTTTATCTGTTTGACTAATGCACGTCACTTCTATAAAGTTTTTCGTTTTTTCTCAAGATGTGTGCCAAAGAGCAATATACAATTGGTTTATAAAACTACAATATTGTTCATAGTGAGAGTCAGTGGTTCCGTGTACGCTACATTGAAATATTTGAACATTCATTTCAATACTTGGCTTAGACGTTTTTATAAAGTAGGACTCAGGAAGCTTGTATGTATTTATTTTGCATTTGTATCGAGTCATATTTATTTGAATCCGTTAAAAATATCAAAAAAACAAAGAAATTCCGAAAATTTAATTAATAAAAAAAAAAAAAAAAAATAAAAAAATTGTGGAATAGTATTTAGAATGTTCAAACACCGATTTCTATGATATTGGCATGTTGTATTAAAAAAGATTAGATACGATTTTTCCAGCAGTTTTTTACATACTATATACATTTTTTTGCGATATGTCTCAAAAAATTTTCGTTACCACCGACTCTAATAAGCATGGACTATATAGCCCATAAATTTTAAGTTTGAAAATTCATTTTAAGTTTGAAAATTCTACAATATAAAAAAAAAAAAAAAAACAATATTAAAATATTGACTGGGCGAAAAATATTGAGTGACTAAAGAGTATTTATATTTCGGTATTGCAAATGTTTGGAAGAATAAACTAGCTGTTCGTTGTATAGTTATTTATATCCTTCAACAAAGCTGCGTCAACATTAAAGGAAAAATTTAACACAATCAACAAGCCTTTTAATAGGCGTGTTACGCATATGCGAAATTTATATTTGTGTGTTCAACATTTCTGTTCGTCTTTTAGTTTGTTTGCTTTTGAACAAAAATAGATGCTACAATAATCGATTTTTGTTTAAAGACAACACACATTAGATTATGAAACCAAAAAAAATATGTTAATTTATTTAATATTGTATTTACTATGTTTATTAAGGAGAGATAGAGAGAGATAATTGCAATTTAAAACTCATAAATAGAAGAAAATCAAATAAAGGTATTACAGTTTTTCGTATACTTGCGACAAATTTATTTTAAAACTCTTTACAGGTATTTAAATATAATTGTCACCATTCCCACAGATAAAGTATTAAAAAATCGGAAATATCTACACCAACTTTTAATTAAAAATGTTTTTTTTTCCAATAAACATTCTTCATTTAAAGTCTGTCATTAGTGGTCAGTCATTAATTAAAGATAGTTTAGTTAGTACAAATAAAGAGAGAATAAAAAGATGGAAGGCCACACTAATCTCTGAATGGAAGATCCAGAGACGTCGTTTTAGTCGACGAACTGTTGTACTATTGTTCAATAAAATTATCGCCAAGTAGTTTGGATGATCAGATAACTTTTGCAAATATTGGGAACTTAATCTAACGATCTCCTGCTTGACCCAGGGAATTCCAAGAACATTGTGAATGGTTTTGTAATCAATAAAGACGTGTGAATCTAAAATCATTCTTAGAACTTTGTTTTGAAATCTTTAAATGATTTCAATATTGGAATCAGTTGCCACTCTCCAAAGTTGAATGCCATAGGTCCAGACCGGTTTCAGAATTACCTTGTAAAGTAGAATCTTGTTACGCAACATTTGTTTTGAGTGACGACCCAGAAGGTAATGCATTTGTCTCAACTTCATATTTAAATGTTTTCTCTTGGCCGCAATATGATAGCTCTAGGTAAGTCTTTTGTCAAGAGTTAACCCAAGATATTTGGCATATTCGCAAGATGGAATTGTTACGTTGTCAAGACTAACTGAAGGGCAGTTATCTCTTCTTAGGGTAAATGTTATTTGTTAAGATTTATCAGCATTAACTTCAATGTTCCATCTACGAAGCTACGAAGCAAGTTCGGAAGGACAACTTGAGACAACAAAGAATGCTGTGTCGTCAGCGTATGTGGCAACAGTGAGCGATTCATCAGAGAAATGATGAAGTTTTTTTCAGGAAACATTTATTTAAAATCAAACAAGTATCTTTATATCAAGTATGAAATATGTTTGGTGTAGTTAATATTGATGATCTGATACAAGAAAACTTTGGACTCTTTATAAGGCAACATGTAAGGAAAATCATTAGCTCAAATAATAATTTATATATGAACATCAGTGTCTTTTATTTTTATATTATTGTGGTTTTTATAAGAAGCATATACGAACGCAATTTTTTTTTTTCAAAAAATCAGATAATGGCATTTAAGTTTGTTTGGGGACTATATGTTATAGTAACCAGATCAATATCAAATTTGAAGCATATACAGTTGCGATCAAAATAATAGTAGTCGTACCTTAAAAAATTTGAAAATCTTAAAAATAAAATTATTGAGCTTGAAAAAAATCTATTTAGTATTTTGTATAACAACTTTAGTGTCTTAGCAGGAAATTAAAAAAAAAAAACTTGGAGTTCGATTAAATTTAGGCATGAAATGACTTAAAGCTAAAAAGATTATCAAAAAATGCCGCTTCAAAAAAATAGTAGTGATTTGCTCTTAGGTAGAAATAATAATAAAAACACACTTGAAAGTTAAATTTTTTAATTCTTTATTACTTCTTGTTGTGTTTCATTTGAATTAGTATTTGGTTGAATGTCCTTTGTTTGCAATAACAGCAACACAGCGCCGATGCATGGAATCAACCAGATTCTGGCATCTTTCTTCAGGTATTGAGTTCCAAACCTTCTTTACCGCTTCCCAAAGTTGATGGGTTGCAATTAGCGACTGTCTTCTTCACATCACAACAAAGATTTTCAATTGGATTGAGGTCCGGCGACTGGGTGGGCCATTCCAGCACATTGACATCATTCCTTTCAAGCCATTGCTTGGTATGCTTAGGAACATTATCATGTTGGAAGACCCAAATCAGTGGCATTTCTTCAGAAGCATATGGGAGCATTGCTTCCTGCATTATTTTAACATACAAATGTCGGTCTATTATTTCTTTTACCCAATAAATGGGTCCAACTCTACTATTATTTTGAGCATTTGAATTGGTTCATTGAGAAATGGCGAAATATTTTGTGGTCCCACGATTCAAACATCGTGCTGTTCGGTGGAAAGGGTCTCGTGAATATGTCCGACGACCACCAAACACCGGATACAAGTCTCAATTTACCAGAAAAACGATAAAACATGGCGGATCGAGTATCATGATTTGGGCAAGCTTTTCTTACTACGGAGTTGGACCCATTTATTGGGTAAAAGAAATAATAGACCGACATTTGTATGTTAAAATAATGCAGGAAGCAATGCTCCCATATGCTTCTGAAGAAATGCCACTGATTTGGGTCTTCCAACATGATAATGTTCCTAAGCATACCAAGCAATGGCTTGAAAGGAATGATGTCAATGTGCTGGAATGGCCCACCCAGTCGCCGGACCTCAATCCAATTGAAAATCTTTGTTGTGATGTGAAGAAGACAGTCGCTAATTGCAACCCATCAACTTTGGGAAGCGGTAAAGAAGGTTTGGAACTCAATACCTGAAGAAAGATGCCAGAATCTGGTTGATTCCATGCATCGGCGCTGTGTTGCTGTTATTGCAAACAAAGGACATTCAACCAAATACTAATTCAAATGAAACACAACAAGAAGTAATAAAGAATTAAAAAATTTAACTTTCAAGTGTGTTTTTATTATTATTTCTACCTAAGAGCAAATCACTACTATTTTTTTGAGCGGCATTTTTTGATAATCTTTTTTAGCTTTAAGTCATTTCATGCCTAAATTTAATCGAACTCCAAGTTTTTTTTTTTTAATTTCCTGCTAAGACACTAAAGTTGTTATACAAAATACTAAATAGATTTTTTTCAAGCTCAATAATTTTATTTTTAAGATTTTCAAATTTTTTAAGGTACACTACTATTATTTTGATCGCAGCTGTACATAGGTTGACATTATAAGACTTTTTATCCAATTTCGAGTGAATACATTTAACAAAAATTTGTTTCATATAAATAAGCAAACGGACAGACAGAAGGGCATAGCTAATTTAAATCTACATGTCGAGCTGATCAAGAATACATTATAATGCTTTAAAATTTTATTGGAAAAAAACAGATATTCGGCTTCATGCTATAATTTCCCGATGCTCATGAAATCTGTAGTGCAAACATGAGTTAATATATAATATATTAATATAAAAACTAGTTTCATAAAAAACATGCGAAAATAACTGAGCGAATAAAATATATAGACATACTATATTAAATTTCAAACTTTTTTAGTCGAGTTGAGGTTGATTATTGAAACTCAATTTATAGTTTAAGTAGAATATATATACATATATGTGGGATCATGTTTATCGTCAATCGTATTAGACTCATCCTCAATTGCGTCTAGCCGAACAAATATGAGGCCGTGAGCGTAGTATGTCTGCTATACTTAAAAATACACATTTTTATGTATCTAAATACTAAATACTGTTTAATATGTACAAATCTAAAAAACTGGAGAGATCTGTTCTGACTTTAGGACACATATTGTGTATTATAATGGGAAATGTATAATGAGGTAGTCGCTCTAAACGCTTTGAACTTTTTGGTATTAACTATATTTCTTCAACTGGCCACTGGCCATATACCACCACATCATTACAACACCATCAACATGCATTCCGGTTAAGCAGAACGGGTTTTGAACTCGTTGGTTATTTACAATTCGTTGGACAAAAAACTATCTTCGATATAAAATATATCTACATATTTGTAGTACTGGCAGACGGTCGGTCGTACAGCCGCACATTTCTAGATTGATTTATCCCGAATAGATGTTTAAGGATATTTATACTTAATAGGGGATAAGAATGTCTGGCTTAATTATTGAGTCAATCATAAATAAACTTTTTGAAGTGCCTTGGTGTCCATTGCTAGGAGAGTTCAATTTAAATATGACAGAAAAGCAAAACAATGTTCGTAAGATATTAGAGATTACTAAATGTAGATAGACGAAATTATTTATATAGATATAGGGGTTTCGATACTACTGTCAAAAAATTTTATGAAATATGTACTCCACCTAATTGGTACACCAGACGGATTGGGACAATGTTCGCTGGGATCGGATAGGTAATATATGTAAAATTGCGCTGCTTTTCAGCTCCAGATTTTTGAAAAAGAAATTATAAAAGAACGTAATGTAGATATATAGTGGCTATATAAAGTATGCAATTTTTTAAACTTTACTGTCCCTGTTGCGATTAAAAACTATATCACGCCTCAATTATTTAGTCAATAGTTTCTACAGATTATTTCGTAAAGTTACACCAACAATTATTTATACAAATGGATCTGATGCATCATATGTGACTCTGGAGCCGATAATGTTGAAGTGTGAAACGTTTATGCCATCATTTGAAATTTCATAAGGTTGAAAGAAAGCTTATTTTTCTATAAATCACAACAAAATAGCTCGGGTATCTTTGTTTTGAAATCGGTACATTTAAAGAAAACTCTAACTTTTTGTACAACAAAAAGAAAATAAAACCAAATACTAAATATACAAAAGGGTGAAATATTACATTAAGTGAAAGTTAAAGATGCCCCAAAAGATAATGTTTTCTTGATGAGCATCAGTAACCGTATCAATTCAGCCATGTCAGTTAATGTTTAAATCAGTTCGCCGTATTAAAGCACTGATCATGGAGACTATAGAAGATAAATTTAATAAATATGAAATTTATTTTTCCTGCACCAAAGTGAAATAGATTTTATAATCAACACTTTTAATAACAATAAAAAAAAACTACTTACCTTTTCCAATTTCTGAAAATATTGTCGCAGGAATTGTATCGGATTCTCGGGGCGACAGACGCAAAGCTGTACTATGCAGTCTTTAAGTACACGTTGTATGCCATGTGTCTGTATGTAGTTTTCGCATTCCCGCAAACTTTGTTGCTCCTCCAATGTGTTGGCCATTGTGAAGGACATATGCACGGGTTTGAATTGTATGCGGCCACCTTCCTTAAGCAAATAAAAGACGACAATAAGTAAAAAAACGATGTCAATGGCGGCTGCGGTGTGAAGCGCAGCAAGAAGAAGTTGAAGTTATAAAGGAGATATCGTCGTATGCTGCGCAGCTTAACGTTCCGAGCGTAAGAAAATAAAGCCAAACAAAAAAACGGGAAAACTATTGTCGTTGCCTTCTCTGCGCAACCTCTTTCCGTGTCTTGCTCCAACCCGCTTTTGCTTTCTTCACTCCGCTCCGTAGACCGTTCGACGACGACTATGTAAAACAAATGTTATCACTTTCTGTTATATTTTCGTTGCTGTCACTGCACTGTATTTAATTTTATTGGGCGCGTAGTCAGTTATAAAAAGAGCAGACACTATATAAATTCGCTGAAACGAATTTATGCGAATTTACGTGCAAAAAAAAAAATAAACAATTTGCAATGATTTTTATTGCAGTGTTCCAAAATTACTCATATAGAATTGTTGTTGTTCTTCGTTATCATTTTTCAGCACTGTTATAGTTATGTGTAGAGATGTACGGTGCTCACCGATATTGATAACCAGATTAATCGATGAGTTAAGTAAATTGGTCTGGTGAGCTCGTCGATAATTAGGCTAAGTATATCGAACAATCAGTTGTTCAAGAGGATTTGTGTATTTTTAGCGCTCCAAACCAAATATTAGATTTAAAAAAATGTACAATATTAATTGTGCACATCAAATAAATTGTGACATAAAAACAATCGAATTGTAGTGATACCCTGCATTGTCGTGCAGTTTATTTAAAAGACTAAATGCTTAGGATGATACCTATTAGAATTATGGCGCGTTATTCCTTTGATGCGCATCATTTCTCTCGTTGACGTCATCAGTGACACTTGAATTGTTGTACATTCAATTCTTGTTTGCCAAAGATTTACTAACTTAAGAAAAAATTGCAATATTTAAAAAAAATTCATTCAACAAAAGAACATTGCAAACTTCTTTCGTGAATCTTTGCTTAATATTTGAAGCGTTCGTTTTTAATTACTGATTATCCTCTATTATGAGATTTCAAAGCTCACTGTAAATAGAGGTGAGAAATCGATGGCACTATCGACACTATCGATGGTTGGGCACTATCGAACTACCATACTATCGATGGCGTAATGTCTCGATAGTGTACGATAGTGCCATCGATAGTTTTGTTTACACATAACTTACATATAAATTGCGCGTCTTTTCATTCTTTGCGTCGCTTGTTTAAGAATACGTTTGTTGAGTGAGATTATTGAGATTTAAATTGTGTTATATTAAAAAATGAATCGATTTCTCCAAAAAGGTAACTAACATCGTAGTGTTGAAGCAATTTCAATTCATTAATTAACAATTTTGTATTATAAAAGCAAAACGTCGCAATTCAAAGGAAGTATGTGATTGCAGCACGTCAGATTCGGATAAAAACTCTACGTCAGAAAAACCAAGTCCGAAATTGAAAAAAAATCAAAATGTCTGACGTATGCAACTATTTTAAAAGATCCGAGGACAAGAAGTTTGCAAAGTGCCTAACCTGTAATAAGGAGTATAAGACAAGCGGCAACACTTCGAATTTGCGAGATCATCTTAAAAGGTTTCATCCAAATTTAAAGGATGATGGACCTAAAGCTACTACAGATGTAGATGAAGGCAGCAACATACCCTCCACAAGCAGCAGCTGCAGATCCAGCATGCGATCAATCGATTCATTTATAAAAAAACTTCATTATATGAGTCGAATGCACCGCGGAAAAGTTAATTGATCGGACATTAACCGAATTGATTGCTGTAGATGCCCAACCCTACAGCATTGTTGAGGATCCAGGCTTTACAAAAATTGCTTAGAGTGTTGGATTCGAGGTATAAGCTGCCAAGTCGCAGACATTTAAAAGATGTTTTAATGGCGGACTTGTTCAAAGAAACTTCAGCAAAGCTTTTAACCATTTTGGAAGGAGTTTCCGATGTTGCTGTAACGTGCGACCTGTGGACATCCCGTGCTAACGCATGCTTCTTAACAGTGACTTGTCACTTTGTTTATGGCTACAGCCTAAAAACGGCATCATTAGAAACCAGAAAATTATTGGATACAACAAACCATTCGGCACAAAACATCGCGGATACTTTGCAAGGAGTATTGGGATCGTGGAAGTTACTCGAAAAGACTGTGTGTCTTGTGACGGACAATGCCAGCTCTATGGTAAAAGCTTGCGAATTGTTAAAGATTAGAAATATTCCATGCTTTGCTCACACACTCAATTTAGTTGTCCAAGATGGACTAAAGTGTAAGGACGATGCAACTAACGGGTTAATTCTTAAATGTAAAGCAATTGTGAAGTTTTTCAAGAAAAGCTCTATCACAAACGAAAATTTCAAAATTGCACAAGAGGGCTTTGAGTACACGTTGCTTCAAGAAACCCCAACAAGATGGAATAGCTTTTACTTCATGATCGCAAGAATATTAGCAACCCATAAAGAAATTGCTTACGAGCTATTATCCACAACAAATGCACCGCTACCGCTTCATGCGGAAGAAATTAATGTCCTGAAGGATATGGAAGAAATACTAGAGCTTTTCCAACAATTAAGCGAACAAATATCTGGAGCCGAATATGTAACGATATCGCTAATAATCCCACTAACAAATGGACTCATTCGAAAAGTTCAACATATTTCTTCGCAATTGCGAACTGATGTTGGAAAAAGTATGGTAGGTGTGTTGTTGGATTCAATTGAAAAGCGTTTGTCCCCATATGAAAAAGGACTGTGACGAGGATGGCGGCAATTTTGGATCCAAGATTTAAAAGGCTGGTTTTCAACATCATACAAATGCTGAGCAAGCTGCAATTTGCTTCGAAAACGAGTTGGTACCCTTAAGTGAAATGGAAAACCCAGTAAGCTTAAATTTAGAAGCCAACACAAGTAATGGGAACTCGTTTTTGGATTATCTACAGTTGTAGTCATGGAAACGCGAGTTCGAATGCCATTATTACAAAGAGGCAGTTTTTGGAGAGGGCCCTTGTGTCGAAGGATATGGATCCCCTTTTATGGATTAAGGTAAAATTAAAAAAATTGAATTTCAAAACCTCAAAATTAATATTTTTTACATTTAATTATATTTCAGGTTAACCAGACGGATTTTCCTTCCATAAAAACCCTGATGTTTAAATATTTTTGCATTCCGGCAACGTCGGTGGAGTCTGAGCGTGTCTTTAGCAAGGCAGGCCAAATCGTGTCAGACCGCAGAACTAGATTGCAAGAAGAAAATGTCAACATTTTGCTATTTCTTAACAAAAATCTTTGGATTAACTCATTGAGCTCCAGCGAAAATTAGAACCTACAATAATATTAACAAATCCTAAAAAGCACAACATATGTGTATGAAGTTTTTTTTATTATTTTCTGTTTAATTTTTATTTTACTACATTGAATTTAGTATTATAAATGATTTGTTCACTTTTTGAAAAATTTCCATTATCATTAAAATTCCTTATATTTTATAATCGCATTTTGAAAAGTTTTAATTGTTTACAATAATAAATAATAAAATTAATAGACCAAGTTTTTAAATACTAAATTTCAGTTGTTTTATGTAGGGCACTATCGACGCACTATCGATGGCACTATCGGCCACTATCGATGGTTTGGAAAAACTATCGTCCACTATCGATGGTTTCCACCTCTAACTGTAATGTTAACTAATAACATTACATTTTTACCTGTCTGGTAACTTTGCGTAATTTAAAAATTTAATACAGCCCTGGCATTTTGAAAGTCAAATACAACAACGCCATTCACGCGAAAACTCAAAAAAAAAATAATTTCATTACCGTTAGCAAATGTAGCATAGGTAAATGAATTAAAAACAGTTTTAGCTTCAAAATAATTATTTGGTTTATAAACAAGGAAATATGTTTATAAAACAAAATACAACGCGTATTGTTTGCCATTGGTTAAAGGTAGGCTGCACAGTATGGAATATTTTTACGAGAAAGTGTAATGCAAAATGAGTTATTGATTTTCCATAGCTAAAATGCTGCACACGGAATCGTTACCCCATCAAGGCATCTACACTCCGTTAAGTCAGGCTATGACCGATTCGGAAAGTGACGAAGAAATCGAAATACATAATTCCAAAAAACACAGGCAACAACAACAGCAACATCAGCAGCAGCATACGCAACAGTTATCACAATTACAATCAGCAGGCGCTCCAAAGCGAAATCGACGTAAAGCACCACCAAATACACTGGCGTTGAATCAAACGTATCAGACTAAATTGAATCACAATCACAATAGATTTCAGTGTCCACAAAAATTTCAATTGGACACACAAGCAGGTAAAGCGTATTTAACTAAAAAAAAAAAATAATTTGCTTTACCGAAACTTTTACTCTACAGCTAGCAAGCCGAACATTAACGCCGTGCCCAGTAGTTATACGACGAACATGCAGCATACTTTCCGCTCAGTAATGCTTAGTGATATGGGCGGCAGCGCAGGAGGCGCTGAATTCTCTAATTTTAACAGCGATTACGATAACACAGCGGACAATGTTGCTATATTGGGCAACGGACACCATGCCAATGATACAAATGGCAAGGATGATACACAAATGTCACCGGTCAGACGATGCTGTTTCATTGCATCGATTATGCTTTGCCTCTTTGCAGTGTTTGGTTTTGTTTGGCTTGTACCGTGTGGCGAGGGAAGCGCTTGTCCAGCACCGGGTGATCGCATTAAGACACATAACTGGCTAAACAACTATACAAAAATTGAGCTGAAGGGAGGCATTAATATCGTCAATGGTTTGCGTTCTTGGGAAAATAATTTGATTTTTCTATATCGTGGCGATGCATTTTTTCCGGAATTTCGTCCGGGCAATTATAAACGTAATGGAATCATATCGCTGATTGGCAGTTCGGGTGCAGTTGCTTGGTATGATGAAATGGTAGATGAGCCAGTGGCTATTGATTGTACGCTAATCGATGTTGATCGCAACGGGCGACCAGATTGTCTTTGTCTCGATGAGTACGGCGAACTGGGTGCCATAAATCCAGTATCTGGTCAATGGCATTGGCGTTACAAAGAGCGTTCCGCGCATAAAGTGGATGCATTTGATTTTCCCGTTATGTTGCCCGATTTGGATGGGGATGGTGTATTAGAGATACTCTTGGTTTCAAGTATATGGCTGGAGCAACGTACTAAAGCGTATGTACAACAAAAGGAACCTCTAAACTCTAAAAAGTTAGAGACGCGTAATATATTACGTATTTTAAGCGGACGACATGGAAATCCCATTGGAGATGCTTTCCAAATTCACGACTGTGATATTGTACGTAAACTACAATTGGAAAAGGTACAGTCTGTGACATATACATGTGTTCGTAATAACACTGAGGCACAGCAATCGAAATCCCTAGCAGAATTGTATGCGCTTATAACAAACAAATCCATTGTTGGCCAAACATTGCAACCACCCGCAACAAAAATATCACAGCATCGCTTTTACGGGCAACGCAAGGAAATCGATTCGCAGCGCAACATATATTCACTAAGTGGTAGAGAGCTGGTAGTAGAGAATCGTGGTAAATGTCCAGAGGACTGCAATGTAACGCTTTTACTCAGCGAGACACGAAATGGTAAGACGAAAGTGTTGCGTAACTTTACCAATAGCGCCATGTACGGCATGGTACCAGCACAGTGGCACTTTAAAAATTCCAAATCGAAAATGTCTGGTTTTGTTATGAAATTCTGGAAGTGGCATCATGTTGAGAGTGAAATTGCCGATGCCCAGACAAAGCAAGATGCATTACGTAACTATACGAATCATACAATTAAAAATCAATCACAAAACACCATTAAAGATGCTACGAAACCTAAGAACAAAGCTACAAATGGTTCAAAGCAACAATATCAGAATCAGTCTAAAAAGAATCGTCAAAAGAGTAACACCAATCTTGACATTGATGGTGAATCATTAGATCATGCGTTTCCCGCATCCGAGTTCGATCATTTCGAACATGTAATACAGAAACGTGATACCTTTAATGTTCCAACGAAGAACCAATCTAATATACAAAAAACAAGCCGTTCCCTAATGTTGGATAACTATAAAATGCAAATGATTACGGAAACAGTAATTTTAGTACTCTTCATTGGCGCCGATACGCGCATCGAAAACACTTCCCAAAGCAATATTGTACAATTTTGTCGCAAAGAGAATAAGAACAGCGATGAAATGCTATGCCAACCAGATCTTAACAATCAAGAGAACTCTATGCTAATTGCCGATTTAGATCAGGATGGATCGCAAGAGTTAGTCTCGTATATGACAACATTTGTACCGGGTAGCGACGACGATTCCGACACCTGGAAATTAGTTACTTATGTGCGCCTACTACGTCTACAATCTGAATTGCCAGCTTTCTATGATGAAGAAAAACACAACTAGGTGTTCGACTGGCTGAATTAAACGTAGCGGAAATAATGCATTTAAGACAGACGTTGTCACCTAAAAAAAAAAAAAATAAGCTCTTATCAAATATATTTCAATCTAAAGTAGTTTAATGAAGATTGTTCGTTTCGGCTGACACTCAATATATAGAACCTTTTCTAAACCCTAAATATAATCAAAAAAAACACCAAATAAAAAAAAAAACAAGTTTATAAATAAATATACTAGTCTGTTCTAAATTTTGATTCTTTTTGTATGCGTTGTTCTTCATTTCGATCGAGAGAGAGTTCGAATCGTTTTTGAATAGTTTTCATTTCGTTACTTTTGTTTCAATTCAATACATTTTAGCTTGGCATTGCTAGGTAATTTTTAAGAACATATTTTCTAAATAGAGTTCGATATTAAGTTGAAAGGATGCATATATTTTCCAAAAATAATGAAAATTTGTAATAAAAAATAAATATTTCAGTGAAAGGAAATTAATTATATACCAAAATACAAAATTTACATAGAAATCAAAATTAAGAACTTTTCGATTCAGAAATATTTGATCTAATTTGAAATGTAGATCAAAGCTCATTAATTAATTTTATTTGGGGTTACATTTATTTTTTTTTTTGCGTAATAAAAAACTATAGAGTTTGTGTAGTATTATTATTTTTTATTCTATTTTTTGGGTACCATATAGAGATTTGGGCGTCGGGCGGGAATCCGTGGGATCCCGCCCAATCCCGAAAAAATTTCGGGTCCCGAGCGGGATTTCGGGATTGAGCGGGATTGGGAAACTTTTAAAATTTTCGGGAGTTTTCGGGATAGTCGAGCTATCTTCCCGAACTTTTTAAAAGTTTCCCTATCCCGTCCCGATCCCGATCCAGAAAGCGGGATCGGGCGGGATTTTGCGGGATTCCCGCCCGACGCCCATCTCTATGGTACTACCTTATTAAAATATTTTCTACGTTTGAAATGTAACGAAAACTTATATGCACTTGATAACCGGGCTGGAGAGCCTTAAAAACTGTGACGACTTCGTTTCAAGGTTCAAACCAATGAACCGATTCTATGGACTCTATTATTGATTTAAATGGTTGAAGTCATAGTGTTTTTTTTTTTTTTTTTTTTGAATACAGAAAGTTATGATATTGAAGTTATGGTTTACAAAATTTTTTAACTACTATTATTTATATATGTCCTATTTAGCGGTACCATACTTACTTAATCAAAACGATATATAGGCTGTGACCTTTCCCCGTCCGATATAATTAAACTTACTTATGTACCCGGCGGCTTTGTTCCCTTTATTTTTCTTCTACTTTTCGACTAAATAGTGGTAAATTGGTCAAAAAATCTATTTTGGGTTCACCAATGGTTCCCAAAATTTTGTGTCCACTGTCCCAGGTCCAAATTTTGGAAATCCCTTGAGCACGCCTAAAATATTTTTTAACCAGTTTCAAGTCTCGTCGACTGTTCATTTCATTGATATGGCTTTTCCGGTTTTGAGGCTCGCAAAAAGGCCCGGGTCATAATTTTCCAAAATGCTGTCTTAGTACTCACCTGAAATCTAAAAAAAAATATATATATATATTTTTATATATATTAAAAAAAAATATATTTTATTTACCCATAATCATCAAAAAAAAAAAAAAAAATTTGAACACGCCTTAAGTATTTTTTTAATTATCTGCCCTGTGCTCTGTTTCAAGTCTCTAAGTCTATTCAATGCAAAGATATGGCTTTTCCAGTTTTAAGGCCCATTTGGTCTAGAGTCAAAATTTTCCAAAATCCCGTTTTAGTGCTTACATGAAATTTAAAGAAAGAAAAAAAAAAAAATTGATCAAAAAATCTATTCTGGGTTCACCTATGGGTCCCAGGTCCAAATTTCGGAAATACCTTAAACTCGCCTAAAATATTTTTGAACCATCATTTAATGGAGCCCTATTTCAAGTCTTCTCCAAAGATATGGCTTTTCTGGTTTCAAGGCCCCCATTAGGCCCCCCGTTCAAAATTTTCCAAAATAACCGAAAACAGTGCATTTTAAAAATGATGTTTATTTTTCTGAGGACCTTTCATACTGAACTTGATAAGGTTTTAAAATTTTTAATATGGTCATAAGACATAACATGTACTCTACGTAAATGGTCATGACAGGACATGGCTTAAAGTATTCAAGATTGCTTTATTAGTTTCAGATTTCGAAACATTGAACTTTTATTTGTGTATTTTTATCCTTTCAGTTCTCGAAACATTAAAGCATAAAGTCCTTTTTGAAAGGCACCAGACACTCAGAATTAGGCCTTGAAATACGCCATGTTGTATGATAACACATCATAAAATTTATAAGTCATTTTTAATTGTTTACCATGCTAGCCAATTGTATGCTTATATTGGAGCTTCCCAT
Organism: Leucophenga varia; assembly: GCA_018903435.1. Classification (NCBI taxonomy): domain Eukaryota; kingdom Metazoa; phylum Arthropoda; class Insecta; order Diptera; family Drosophilidae; genus Leucophenga; species Leucophenga varia. The sequence continues at coordinate 278,800 of JAEIFJ010000848.1, forward strand.
TATTTTCATCATTTTTTGAGAGAAAATTATTCGTGTTCGATTCAATGTAGCAAAAGTAGCGAAGTATTCGGATTCGGTATAAACCAGTTTCCAGCCCTGCTAGCAAACTTATTGCCAAAATGGCAACACTGCAAAAAAAAAAAAAAAAAAAAAAAACAAATAGAGTAGAAGTGATTTGTTTTATTATTTTTTTTTTTAATGTATTTATTGCTCTGCAATTACATGAAAAATGGATGAAGTGGACAAAATAATTATACACACGCTGCAGCAATTGGATGCTAACATTGAAACACCAAATGGCGGCGGTCTTGGCAGCTTAACGCCGGAGTATATTGTGCGTGCCGTATCCACTTGCTTATATGAAATTCAACCGAATTCAGTGCTTCCGCGCACACTTCCAGCCGCTATGGCACAACGTTTTACAGTAGCGACCACTTTGGCAGAGGCTTGTCAGGCCAGCGGCTATCGAGGAGACATTGGTTATCAAACATTTCTATATCCCAGCTCGACCAAGGAATTAAGACGTCTGTTAATGTTTCTTATAGAGCAATTGCCACGCGAAAGCTGCAGCGCATTGAACGACACATCAACACAGAATCCGCCCAACGAATACGAACGTCTACAGCGTACGATACGTGAACAAATGCGACAACAACTACGTAATCCATGGGTGCCACAATACGCACGTAGACGTCAGCTAGGTTGCAGTAGTCAATGTATAACGTTTGCGCCGCAACTTAATCTAAATGTGCCCAGCTGCACAGCAGCGAAACCACGTAGCAAAGAGCTACAACAATATTTTGAGCAGCAAGCGCCAAGCATATTTCAGCAGACAGCACCACGTAAATACGATCTTATCAGTTCTGTGATGCATAAAAACGATATGGATCGTTTTGGTGCAGATGATAAACTACCCGAAGTGATTTCATTAAATGCAAAATCGGCTACAGATGCCTCAAAATCAGCGCTGCTCGACGAACAGATCTCAAATTCAAAAACAACAAACGCAACAGCAGCAGCAACACATAATCGTGATAAGGAAATCAATAATTTGCAAACGCCACAGGAACAGTTAAATGAACGTGTTAACGAATTACGTTTACAATGCGAACAGCTACTGGCCAAACGGAAAGTGCAGACCACAAATCTCAATTCACTTAAAATGCAAGAAACACAAGCAAAGCAGCAGTCGGATAATTTGCGTTCGGAGTTAAAAGTGCATGAACGCACATGCTTAGTGCTGACGGAACCAAGTGAAAATATTGCCAAACTTGAGTCACTTGTCGAAAATATACGCAGCAAGCGTCAAACGCTTGAACAACAATGGCAGGACTATCGGCGTCCAATGCTCGAGAAACTACAATCGCTTAAAACTGTTAAACAGGCCATGAATATACAGAATGTCATTGAGTTACGCGCTATTATCAATCAAATCGAACAGGAGCTGCTCGAGAAAATTACGGCGCATAAAAAGCTAAATGAGACTTTAAACAGTGCCACACAAAATATTGCACCGCGTAAGGAATATACACGACGCATACATGAATTCATTGGCAATATACGTAAACAGCGCACGGACATTTTTAAGGTGCTCGACGATACACGTGACTTACAGAAACAATTGAATCTAGTTGGTGCACAGCTGCAGCGTCAATTCAACTATACCGAGGATTTACTCTTTCAGAGTGCCAAGCATGATCTGCATGCAAAAAAAGCATATAAACTGCTCGCCAACGTGCATGCCAACTGCAATGAGCTCGTTGAATTCGTAACGCTGACCGGTAATGTTAGCAAAGAAATACGTGATCTTGAGGTACAAATCGACAACGAAAAAATGAAAAACATACAAAAGAGTCTAATGCAAATATCGACGGATATTGAGAAATTTGATCAGCACATTAAAGAGCTTCAAGCTGAGATACGCACAGTGGAGAACGAAATTACGGCTGGTTGAATCATCATTGACAGGATGTGTGTGCCAATAAAGTGTTCGCTTAAATCAATCAAATTCCAAAATCATAAAACAATGATGAGAGTACATAAACTTAACTTACATATAAAGATTTTTTAAATTCAAACAATCAAATTTTTATTTTTAAAAAAAGCAAAGTATATCTTTTTTTTTTTTTTTTTTGCTACAATATAACGTCTGTGTTTGCACAATTTACTTTAAAGATATACTATGGTTAGGTAGGTGGTAGTCTATTATCGTACACATATAAAACATGCATTCTTCTACATATATATATATATTTATAACAATAACTAATTGCCATATGTGCTTCGCATTTTAAGAAAGAAAAACAAAAAAAAAAAAACACATATAGGAAAAAAAAATTAGAATTTTCCATATTCTAAATAGTTTTTGAATTTTTCAAAAGCTTGTCTGACGTCCATTGTTCGATTATAGTTTCGAATTCTTCATCGAGCAGCTTTACTGCTTCTTCACGTTTTTTGATTGTGTATTTCTTTACACAATTAAAATAGTTCTGAAAAAAAAAATAAATAAAAATATGGTTTAGCAAAAATATACAACAGCGCAGGTCGTAAAAGCTTCCTGGGAGAGCTACTTTTGACTAATTATAGATTTATAAAAATTACTGGGTTTCAATATTGAAAAAGTTAAACTACCCAGTTTTTGTATCTAATTTTCAAAGTTATAAAATTCGACAGGAAATGCCTACAAAATGGTTCGAATTTCTTAAAATATCTGCTGCAAAATTCATTCACTTTTTATATTTCTTACTCCACAAACTGTAAAATGTTTCTCACATAAAATGTAACCTATTCATAAGGTAATAACTTTTTGGTGCCACAATAGTTTCTTCAATCTTTTTATTCTCAATTTTAGACGATGTGACTGAAGGATTGGTTATTATACCCGTTATGTAATAGCATATAGTTATGTACAGGTTTTTTTTTTTGCTGAAAACGTTTTTGATCATATATAGCAGATGATCCTGAGGTGATAGAAATCCGAATTAGACATAAATTGAAGCTTGAACCTTTTCTCAAAATTTCGACGTGATGGAATGATAGGTCTAGGCCGATGCTTGAATAAAAAAAAAACATATTTAGCAACCTATTTTATTATTGTCCTGTCTAAGGATTCCTGTATAGCTATCACCTCTGTTTAAAAAACTTTATTATATACTATGTCTATGTACATGTGTCGTTCATAATCATACCTCGCCTGCGGTTTCCGAAATTTTTTGTGCTACAGCCAAAGCTTCTTCTACCACTTTACTTGGTGGAGCCGTTTTATTAATGAGACCCGCAGAGGTACCACCCATCTCATGAAGAGTTAATTTGTCATTAAGCAAAAAAAAGGCGTCGTTTCTATAAAGAATTAAAAATACGTTTACAATTGTTTTTATTCACTTCAAGTGTACGTACTGTGGTATTGGAGATATGCGTGGTTTCTTCCCAAATACAGAGACCCTCGGGTACTTGTCCAATCTTAGCGTAGGGCGTTTCAAAAGTACACTTTTCGCTTCCCACGACATAATCGAACAATGGTAATTGCATGACGCCCAAATTTCTTAAATTGCCATTAACACAGGCAACAACGGGCTTAGGGAATGTGGCCAATATTTTTAAATATGTTCTAAATTAAAAAAGATAAAAAGTTTAAAACATCAAATAATTAAATACTTGTACTTACTTGATGGATGTAGCTAATTGAGTTGCGCTATTTTGGCGCTTCTCCAATGAGCCAAATGTTAATTCGTGGAAATCAATGCCCTGACAGAAGTGAGCACTGCTGCCTGTTAAGAGCACTGTATTCACTTCATTATTATTTTCCAACTTTTCTAATGTATCGCACAAATTGTTGAGCAGCTAAAAGAGTAATATAAATTAACTTAAATTAATAAAAATAAAATAAAAAATTGTTACACGCTTACATTTATTCCATAACAATGAATAATTTTTGAACGCTGTGTATTCAAAATGATTTGAGCCACTTTGTCTACATAGCGAACTGTTACCTCTCCCGCAGATTCATTTGTAGATTTCTCACGACTCACGGACGTACTGCGTTCACCACGGTTCATATCATTTTTAATAGTACAGGCTGGTTTGCTTCGGTTGGTTTTTGGAATTGTTGTTGTTTTATTAACAGGCTTTGCAAATTTAAATGTATTGTCAGTCGTTGATGAACCGCTAGGCTCGTCATTCAGCTTTTTGCTGCTGTTATTGCTTTGTTCTGAGTCAGATATATTGGATTTGTCAATGGAAAGACGATGAACAGAGGCACCACTGGAATAGGAGCTATTTGAGCGCCTTCGTATTATCATACAATCATCGTTCGCTCGTTGCTTGTATACGTAGTCCCAGCTAGAAGCTTCACGCTTGACTACTGTCGGACGTTTAGTCTTTGGTGATGTCTTCTTGGCGGCTGGTGGTGCAGTCTGTTCAAATGGTGCTGGCTGAAAAAAAATATAAATAAAAAATAGTTAAATAATTTTTTTTTAATTTTAGTGTTATTTTTCTTCTTATGTTTGTATTTACCTCACATATTGTCATAGCACGTTTACGCATTAATGGTTTGTGTGTCTGCACAGATTCATCTACTTCATTTGCTCCATCAGCTAACCGCTCCTGTTCTATGGCATGAATCATATTGGCTGCGCCTTCATCGCCCATTAATCGATCGATTTCGCTGATTTTCTTTCTCTTCACTGGGGTACCATTTGAAGTAAGGCTAGGCGTTTGTGATCGACCTATTGGTGTTGTACGTTTTTGAATTGCAGCCGGTTTAGATGCTGCTGCGGCTGGCTTAGGAGTTGCAGCAAGTTGAGATGGTGCTGCTAGTTTTGAAGTTGCAGCAAGTTTTGGCGTTACTGCACGTTTTGGAATTGAAGCAGGTTTTGGTGTGACTACACGTTTTGGAGTTGCAGGTTTTGGTGTGTTTTCGCGCTTAAATGTTGCTGCCGTTGGCACCGGCGAACTTGAATTTTCAGCGATAATAGTTTGTGCAGCAGATTTTTCATTAGGTGTTGATGGTCGCGAAGTCTTAGTTAGCGTTGCTTCTTTATTGATAGTTAAAGCAGAAGTAGGCAGTACAGTTGACTTTAGTTTTGGTGACGGCGACGAATTTTTAGGAGCATTTGGTTTTGTTGCAGCGTATTGAGAATACGATTTTTGGGTTTCGGGTACATCAGGATCCCATATAATCTTACGCTTAATAATACGCGTACGTTTAAAACCTGAAACAAAAGAAGTTGTAATAATTGTTTTTGGATATATGCATTAAAAAAATTAACCTGGTGATTCCGTTGTACGCTCCTGTGAAGTTGACTCCATTGCATTTGCTTCAGAACTTTTAGTATTGGTAGCTTCTTTAGAGTTACTGTTATTTATGTGAGACGTACTACTGGGCTGCATTTTTGTAATTGCAACTACACTTGAATCCTTTGGTTTTTTTGATAATTTTGTTTTCTGTGTGTCTATTGTTTTTGCTATTATTTTTTGAGGCACAGTAGTGGTAGCAGCTGCTTCGTCATCGCTTCCATACTCGCTCCAATCATCATTTATAGTGTTTAAAATGTCCGCAGGTTTTAATTCTTGCTTGCGTCGTCCATGCTTTGAAGATAAATTTGCCATCTGTTCCATTGCCACTTTGCGTTCCTGTTCCGGTGACATTTTAGTCTTACCAATTGCTTTATTCAATACACGAATATTTGTTTTTGGCTCTGTACTTTTTTCTCTTGCTCTTCAACCACATCGTCATCATCGATTTCCATTATTTCATATTGACCCTCGCCTTCAATAGTTACGCCTACGTTCAACTCATTGCTTTTATTAGGTGAACTTTTTTCCACTTGCTGTTCAATATGCACAATGTCAGTACCCTGTAGCACAGCTAGAAGATCTATATCTTCTAGTGTAGTTTCGGTAGCATTTAATTTAATCACCTCGTTAACCACTAAGCCGCCTCCTGTCTCTAATAATGCTGCAGTTTCTTCAAGTGCTTGTTCTGGTGTTACAACATTACAGTTTCGCTTCTCTTCGTCAGCGATTTTATGCAAACGACTATTTAAAGCACCGCTGTCGCCGGCGCCGCCATTGTTACTACTCAATGCGCCACGAACTTCATTTGCAGTTTCCCCACTAACACCGGATTCCGATGAAACGTTGTGCAATTTAGCAATTTCTTGTTCAAGTATGCTCAACTCATCAAAGCTCTCTGCTGACTGTGTTTCTGATATGCCCGCTTCTTTAGTTTTGTCAAGTTTTTCCAATTCGATTGTATTTTCAATATTCGCTTTTAAAGTTTCTTCTTTTGGTTCAGCGGCGTTTGTTGCATCCGCCACAATCGCCGGTTGCTGCGCGCATAACTTGTTTATTTTATCCTCCTCTTTTTCCATCGTCGATTTTGACGTTACTTTGCTCCATTATTATGTGTGCCACTTTTAGCAGCCTGTATATTGACAATTATATATTTTTATATTAATATACAATTAATTAAAACTGTGGAGATTTCTCCACATAAATTCCGCTGATAGTGCAGCGCAGGTGCCAATGTGTACAAAATGTAGAACATTAACAAAATACCAGAACATAAAAAGCACTAGAAAATACCAAATTCGGCGTAAATTTTTGCCATTCACAATAATTATTTGAGTTCCAATTGATCGTTAGCATTTTATTACAATGCCTGAGGATGACGCGTGTTGTATTTTTTTATGACAACGAACTGTCCATCTTGTAAACAGCATGTGAATCAAGGTAATCGCAAATTAATATATTTTATTCTTACTGAAAAAAGCTTTTAGCCGCGGAGGAACCAAAATAGCGGGCGTTTTCTGAAATTGGATTATGAACGGCATTCTTATCAGAAATTGAACCGCAGCGGCAGCTGTGAGATCCATTTAAGCTGAGGATCCATTTCGAGCCATTTAAAAAAATTTTTTTTTGAAAAAAATTTTTTTTTTGGGTAAAAAAATACTAAAATATTTAATATAAACCTTACACAGGATTAGCCTTCTAAAAATCGTTACAGGTAAAGCTAAAATTAGTTGCTTAATAAATTAAACATTAACAAATTTATGGCGCTAAAGTTGGAGAATTGCTGTCGTCTGTTGTAGCGTCGTCTTGCACTTTAAAGTATTCATCAGTTTTAAATGTAGGCACTGGTTCAAATGCTCCATCTCTTAGATTAGTACGCGACACAATGGAGTCCGCAGCATCGGCATTACCACCGCTGTTGTTTAATCTAGCTTTGGCCATTAGTGGCTTAAGCACTAGACCCTTAAAACTATAGTCGGTTACATGTAGTTCCTCTTCTGCAATGTCAACTGTACGCTCGACTTGATCGACATTTTCACTGACAATTTCTATGAACTTTTCCAAGTGATCAATTGATTTCTGTAGTTGTTGAAAATTTTCGCTAAAATTTATAATGCCGCAAACATGTTGTTCCATAATGCCGTTGGTCTCAGCGCGTGCCTTTAAATTGATAGAAAATTACTTTCTAAACTAATTAACAAATAATAACTTACGTTTGCCAGTAGTGTTTCAAATTCATCCAGACGTGCTAACATATCTTCAATATTTGTACAAAGAGGTTTTATCTGCAAAATTTTAGTAAGTGTTTAGTATAAATTTAAATAATCTATATGGTTTGTTCACCTCTCTTTCCAAATCGGTGCCACTCTTCAATATTTTAGAATAATCTGCAGCCGTTTGTTCAACCATTTTCGATAAAAACTAAATAAAACAAAAATGAAATTAAAAACAAATTGCTTTCCTCGTCAGCTGTTAGCCAAAGTTTTCGTATGCATTTAAGGCGTTCGTACACGTTATAACTTTGTTTTAGACAAATTCATTTTTACATATGAATTGTTATAAATAATTTAATAATATATTGCTCCAACAGTAATTAACGGAAATTGTTAAAATCCGACTTAAATTAATCACCGAACTGAAATTCTCGTTTGTAGCTCGCACCGAAAGTTATTTGCATTGCATATACGTCGTGTAAGGACGCCTTAAAACTATTTTCATTCACAATAAACTCACAGCTGAACGCGTCGAGTTAAGCCGGAAAAAGATGCGCAGCATAAAAGAGCGAGATAGCGCTAATAAAATCCAGACTAAAGTGTCGCTGTTTATTGGAAAATCAAAAAAAAAAAAAAAGGAAAATAACGAAAAGTATACAGAAACGAAATGAGCAACAATTATCGTGGCATTGGTGGCGGAGGCTTTCCATATAAAGCAAATGCAGACAAATCAAAAGCTATGAATGCTGTACCACCACCGCCGGCTGCGGCGCTAAATCATCGCGGCTACAACAAATTCCGAACGTCGATGGCAACGGAAGCAGCGACGGGAGCTGCATCTGGTACATCTAAACACGGATATTCAACATTAGATTCAATCAGTCAATACACAAATACGCAGAATTACCTTGGAAAACGTAAAGCACATGGTGATGAGGACGATTATTTCGACGATGATGATGAGCAGCCAACGTCAGGTGCGGCATTGGAAGAGCTGTATCAACCAGCGCCCGGTTCACCAGGACCGCAACGTAAAGCTGCAGACAGTGATTCTGAAGATGATCCGTTGGATCAGTTTATGGCCGGTATTGAGCAACAAGTACAAAAAGAAAAGGTACGTGCCACAGAGGTGAAGACTTTAGCGAGTAGCAGTGATAGTGTTGCGCATATTGAAAAAGGCGTACGTGCCGATATTGACGAAGAGGACGATGAAGAAAGCTACTATCGTTATGTGGAAGAGAATCCAAATATAGGATTGCGTGATGATGGCTCGGATGTCGAAGTGGAATACGATGAGGATGGCAATCCAATAGCGCCACCAAAAAGAAAAGATATTGATCCATTGCCGCAAATATATCATTCTGAAATTGAGTATGAACCTTTTGAGAAGAATTTCTATACGGAACATGAGGATATTACAAATTTGGATGATGAGAGAGTACGTGATTTAAGGCGTACACTTGGCGTAAAGGTGACTGGACCACAGCCACCAAAACCGGTTACATCGTTTGCACATTTTGGATTTGACGAAACCCTTATAAAGGCAATACGTCGCGCCGAATATACACAACCGACGCCCATACAAGCACAGTCGATACCAACAGCTTTATCGGGTCGTGACATTATAGGCATAGCAAAGACTGGATCGGGTAAGACTGCGGCATTCGTTTGGCCAATGCTGGTGCACATTATGGATCAACGAGAGTTACGCAAAGGCGATGGACCTATTGGTCTGATTTCTGGCGCCGACACGTGAATTATCGCTGCAAATCTACAACGAAGCAAAAAAGTTTGGTAAAGTCTACAATTTAAATGTTGTGTGCTGCTACGGCGGCGGCTCTAAATGGGAACAAAGCAAGGCGCTTGAACAGGGCGCTGAAATTATTGTTGCAACACCTGGCCGTATGATTGATATGGTTAAGTTAAAGGCGACCAATTTGCGTCGTGTCACTTTTTTGGTGCTTGATGAGGCCGATCATATGTTTCACATAGGCTTTGAACCTCAGGTGCGCTCAATATGTAATCATGTACGTCCAGATCGACAGACGCTGCTCTTTTCAGCCACCTTTAAAAAGCGTATAGAACGGCTGGCGCGCGATGTACTTACCGATCCAGTGCGTATTATTCAAGGAGACTTAAATGAAGCAAATCAGGATATTACACAGCATGTTTATGTTTTTCCAAATCCGCTGCAGAAATGGAATTGGCTACTCTGTCATCTGGTTAAATTTCTCTCTGAAGGCTCTGTACTCATTTTTGTTACGAAAAAGGTTGATGCCGAAACTGTTGCCAACAATTTAATAGTCAAGGAATATAATTGCTTGCTGCTACATGGTGACATGGATCAGGCGGATCGTAATAAAGTCATAACACAATTTAAGCGCAAAGAATCAGATATACTTGTTGCCACTGATGTTGCTGCGCGTGGCTTGGATATATCACACATAAGAAATGTGGTAAACTATGATATAGCACGAGATATTGACACACATACGCATCGTATTGGTCGTACAGGTCGCGCTGGAGAGAAGGGTTATGCGCATACACTTGTCACGGAAAAGGATAAAGAATTTGCGGGTCATCTAGTGCGTAATCTTGAAGGTGCCGATCAGCAAGTGCCAAGCGATCTTATGGAATTGGCTATGAAAAGTTCGTGGTTCCGCAGTTCACGCTTTAAGCAAGGCAAAGGTAAAAAACCAGTCAATAATTTTGTCGGTTTGGGATATCGTGAGAAGAGTGGCAGCGGCGGTGGTGGTAGTAGTAGTAGTAAATCTTCTTCAAACAGTTCAACATCTGCTGCGAACACTGAATCATACGGCTCCACTAGTAAATCTTTGTCTAATGCTGGTCCTGCAACCGATCGATATGCTACTATGCGTGATGCATTTCGCTCACAGTATATGTCACAGTTTCGCGCGTCTAGCGATCGGACTTGGGAGCAAACAGTACCCGAATCGGGTGTTTTTGCGGCACCCGCATCACTACCATCAACTCCGGCGCCGCAAAGCAGTGGCTCTAGTAAAAATGATTCAGCGGAGCCTAAACGTATAAAAAAGAGCCGCTGGAACTGAATCAACGAGAATACATCCGAATGAATATCATACTCATTTGTACGTTTTATATTCACATAAATGCATCCAATTGAAATCAATATGATCATATATGCTCCATTTCCATTTTAAAATTTTTCTGGAACAGTAAGAAAATATCTGTGAAGTTTATTAAACTATTTTGCTTTCAATCAAAACAAAATATTGATTTTTTTCCTTTTTATTGGTTAAAGCGGTTCAGAGTGTTTTTATTTCTGTGGTAGCCTTTAATTGTACGCTTCACTTGACCAATTGTTTGATTTCAATTTCTAAAATTTATGAAATATTCAAAATTTTTAATTGATAAATGAAACCAGTTGGAGGGTAGATGTCAACAAAAATGAATACTGGATTCACTAACAATTTTTTTTAAATCTACGGGTTTTAATTGAAAATAATCCAGCTATATTTATGCGAGAAATATGTGGAGAAGCATTACTTTAGAACACTTCGTAGAGTCAAATCCTGATTGTAAAATATGATGCCACCATGTACAGGCCCAGTGCGGACGGAGGGTGTTTTGAGGGTCCAGAGTGTGCACAATTTTTTTAATTACCCCAAGCGCCTGCTCGCACTTCAAGACGCAATTTGTAGGAATGAAAACCTTCGGGATGATAAAAAGAAAAAATTAAAAAAATCCTGTGCAACAAGCTGGATGGAACGACACGAATCAAACGGAATTTATCTGCACTTAAAGCCAGCAGTTGTGGACCCCTTGGAAAACATCTCCAGTACCTGGTCAGATTAAGAAAACAACCTTTGCTTTCTAGCTGCGGTCAGCGATAAAAGCCTTAGATTTGTAGGTTTTGTTACATGTGCTTGATTCGATTTATTCCTTAGCTTTATTGTTAAGTCGTTCTCATCAAACTAAAAATCAAGATCTCGATGAAGCTATACAGTGGGCAGATTATATAAAAGAAGAATTAATGGATAGAAGAAAAAATGCAAAAAGATTTGCGAAGAAGACGAGACAAGCTTTCATCAAACTTATCGTTGTGATGTCAAGACTGATACAACTAAAGAGTATTACTGAATTTCAACTTATATGCCATACCTTGATTTATTCGTCACTCACCTCGAAGACCGTTTTCTAAAGCACCTTGGAATTCTGTCGAATTTCAGATGTCTTTTTCCATCAAAAACTTCAACTGTAGATGAAAAATCATGCAGCCAATGAGAAATACTCCACTAATTTGCATGACGATTCTAATTCTACTAAAGTATGGATCAATGAAGTAAAACTTTGGCGAAGACGGATTTTTTAAAAAAATATCAACAGCTCTATCGAAGCTCTTGACAATGTTCCCGAAATCCTTCTTGAAATGGCTGTGTTACCCGTAACGACATCAAGAAATGAACGCTCTTTTTCAACATTACGCCGGTTGAAAAGTTACTTGCGTTCTACTATGGGCGAAAATCGACTGAACGGATTGACTGAGACGTTGAAGTTGATGAAGATACAGTATTGTACGATTTTTTTTCAGTACCTTGATGCATTAAATTATTAAAAGAATAGTTCACTCGAAATTTTGTATCTTTACTCGGAATGCGGAAATGTATTTTACTGATGTGTTATAATATTGTAACATACGAATTCATCCATAGTTTTCTTTGTATAGTTCCTTTTTTAAAATCAAAAACTCCTCCACGATCCTGCGCACGTCCCTGACCATATATGAAACTTATACTCTCTCAAGATGCCCCTCTAGTCTTATTT